>VTPC01002712.1:427245-529527 GCA_011009095.1 Ignelater luminosus | reverse complement strand
ACAAATTGTTGACACGAAAATGTCAACAATCATTGTTGACGTGTCAACGCACATCACTGGTAGAGTGGAGACACACTTGTCAAACAAGAGAGACAAAGATATCCGTTAGCTCTCTGCTCGCACCGTAAGTGTAAAGGAAAGAAGAAGAATTTTAAAAGTAAATTTATCAAAATTCCTATTCTTGGGCCTTTCAGTCACTTTGATTCTTGAATTGTCTTGAACATCTTATTATTGACCTTATTAGACATTTTAGTATATTCTAGCACCTGTGTTTACAGGTTAGGTTTAACGAAAAATGTGCAGAATCCTACTTTATTAAGTTGACACGTTGTCGACATTGTTGACACTTTTGACGTGAAAAACCAATTGTTTACACGAGAATGTCAACAATCATTGTTGAGATGTCAACGCACATCACTGCAGCGTGGTGAAGAAATTAGAATACTTGTTGTTGGTGACACTGTATCACCAAATGTTATGTTGGCTACGCAACTTGTTGTCAGTTTTATTTTTAGTTTTATTTTAGTATAATTTCACCTACTTATTATCTGTTGTTTACTACCTTAAGAATAGTTATGCTATTATTGTAAAAAAAAACTCTTAAAAGTCCTTTGTCTAAATTAGATTTTAAAAAAAGAACGTGCACATGACGTACCCTAGGTACAATCTTCCTTATTATTAGTTATTAATTGAAAACCACGTGTTTCATCATTTATTAATCTGTATAGATTATTTTAATTTATTAATACAATACTTCAATTGGTAAAGGATGAATTAAATGGTTTGCAATGAATAAAAAAGAAACAGATCGTACCTCCAGGGTACGCCACGCGCATGTTCTCTATAATAAAAGTACTTATAACCTCAATATTTGACAATTCTTATGTCACAAAAAAAGGATAAGTTAATTTCTTTCTGTCAAGAATAGCAATAACATTTTTGGTGCATTACCCAATTTTCTTCATACATTGCAATATAATAGTTATTTGAATAATCAGTTATGAAAAGCGTAGTATTACTTGATGAGACGTAACATTACGCAAGTCAAACAATAAAGCTTTTCATAATGTTGTACAAAATTTTATCTAATTTCGTTTATTGCTATTTTAAAGTAATTTTGACATCATAATAACAATATTTTATTTTCATTACATCATGAGTTAGGTAATAAAATCTTTCCACAACCTTTTCAAGCATCCTTTCGACTTTTCATGACAATCATAAAAATTGATATTTCATAATGTTTAAAAGGTTATGAAAAATTTAACTTTTAAAACGAATTAAGTTTTTTTAGTAATCTTTAAAAATACAGTCTAAAACCTGTTACACATATTTCTGGAAATGCAAAAATCCCTTTCAAGATTTATTTTTTGAAATCCTCTGTACATTCAAAGTGCAAAGTGTAAATTCGCCTTTATCGCCTTGTTTTCTGCTGCCAAATGTCAAAAATCAAAATATTATTGGTAAGCTGTCAAATTTGTTAATAATGCAGTGAAATGGAAGCGTATCGTTTTATTACATATTTAAGTTTAGCTTAATTAAAATGATGATACTCTAAATTGTGTTTAGCTTGATTATGAAATATTTAGTGCAGCGTTAAGAGTGAATACTTAAACGATAGTGCATGATATTTGTAACCCTCGCAGGATACCTCGGCTGGTCTAGTGTAAAGCTACTCGAAAATGGCTTTACCCTCAAATTACAAACAAGTCTCGATGGCCCTGCCAGGCCCTCAGTCTTCAAATCGTAAGAAACACTTAAAATTGCTTAAAGATTATATTATATATATGATTGTAGAAATCGATAGTTATAAAATATAATTAGGGTATTTATAAAGAGAATTTTATTATGGTTATTTTTTAAATGTATTTTAAGATTTCAGCAGGTAGTAAAGTATTTTTCGTATGTTTTTTTTTTGATATGGCTTGCTGATCGCATGTGTAATTTTGTAAAATGGCCGTAATTTTTTTATATCTACATACAAAAGTTGTACTTAGTATTTGAAGTAACTTAGCATGACAAATTAAATTGAATTTTATTATGCTGTGCCCTACCATGGTTTGTACTAAAAACTAATGTGTCTAAATATCTTCCACTCATGAATATAGATTATAATATAGAATACGATGCAGGTTAGGTGCAGGCATTCCTATAAGAAATTAAACTGAAGTTTCTTAATTTTTCTCCCCCCTTTTACTATTCTAATGCCTGCAATAAGTATTAAAACTATCAGTGAAGGTAACTAATTTTTTTATCTTGAATGAAATAAAAATGATTCATTGATGGTTTTATAAAGTATACAGACCATGGCTCTTTCGTAGAATAGTGCTCATGATTTGCTTTGTTTGTGTTTGTTGTTCAGATTTGCTGTCCGCAGGTGCCCCAATGACTTTCAACATTTTGAAAGGTAACGCATAAGTATTTTATATTAACACATTAGACATAGAGTTTTGCTTCACCTTTGTAGTTCTTACCATTAAGTTTAAATAAATTCTAGGTTTTTTTTTTAATAATCTTTTCTTGCACTATTTCTCAGTGCTTTTGCTTTTATTCTTTATTGCTTATAATGAATAGTAAATCTAAACAGCTTGACAAAATTTTATAAGTTAGAAGATTATTTAAAATTAGAAAAAAAGTAGGTAGGTATCTTAATCAAAAAGAAATATTTATATTTTTCCAAAGACAGATGAAATTGCTTAGAGCACTTTTGTAAATGTTAGGATAATAAGAATCACCAATTATTTATTTAATAGTATACACTGGTAAGTAATCAATAAAAATAACTTGAATGTTAGAAAAGACCTGTACGTATTTTTGCACGAGATGTAGTAGTTTAGAAGGTGTTTTTATACGCACTATGTGCAAGTTGTTACGCAAATCATCCATTTCATTCATTTTGTATTTCATTAATTTAGCATAACCATTTTCTTGAAAAATGTGAAACTTTATTTTACAAAATGTTTTTACTCTAGAAAATGGTTGTACTGAGAGAAAATGGTTTGAATCTTTCAGGCATTATTAACGAAATATTCTTTTCTTTGTAGAACGTTTAAGGGCATCTGGTAGTGCTAATGCTGGAGCTAATGTAAGTTTATATCTTTTTTGAGTTTGCCTGCAAAACCATCTATAATCAACTCTACTTGCAGAAGGAAACTAACCCTTTTGTTACAACACCTAATGGACATTCAGGATTTTTACCCCAAAAAGTTGGAAAAAATGCATCTGTAAGTAATAATTTAGAGATTAAATAAACTTATGCAGAGATATAAAACTTGTTTTATACACATACTATGAAAACTTGTCATTCGTTATCTGAACTAAACAAACAATTCTTCAGGAAATTATCGTATGTAAACAGAGATAATGCACCTGAATTCTCGGTAGGCATTGTTACAGTATTATGTATATGTTAGTATAGTCTAGTTTTGCTAGAATGAATAATTCTATACAAGGTTTTCCACACTTAATAGATATGTCAATATATCACTGGGTAAAATTTATTAGTTAATATTAATAATATAATCTTGATATATCATATTTGTTCATAGAATGATGCACGCACTCCTAAACCTCCAAAGGCTCCTGAAAAACCACTTATGCCATATATGCGGTACAGTCGGAAAGTGTGGGATACTGTCAAGGCACAAAATCCTGAATTAAAACTATGGGAAATAGGAAAAATTATTGGTCAAATGTGGAGAGATTTACCAGAAGAAGAAAAAAATGAATTTGTAGAAGAATATGAAACAGAGAAAGTAGGTTTATCAATACATTAATATTTAATTTTATATTAATTCTTTTTTTTTGTAAGATTGAATATGAAAAAACATTGAAAACCTATCACAATTCACCTGCATATTTGGCATATGTTGCTGCAAAAAATCGAGGAAAGTCAGGTATAGAATTGATATTCTAGATTTTAAATGAAAGTACATTTCCCTATTTTATAGGGACTCAAGGGAATGATGATAGAGATACCCACGAGCGTAGCAGTGCTTCTTCAAAACAAGCTGCTGCAGCAGATCGAAGGATTGATATACAACCTGCAGAAGATGAAGATGGTATAACACCTTTTTTTTTATCTTTACCTTTTTTTCTCTGTAGAAGATCTAAATTGCCAAATGAACATAGTAACTAAAGAGCTGTTCAAGATTAAAATATTTTTTCATATAAACTTTAGTAATTAATCACTCACCATTACTCACTTATTCACCATAAGAATCAAATAATCTACATATTCATATTTGCATCTGCTATTTGGATGAGAATCGGGTCAGTCGAAGGCTGGCCCAAGCAAGTCGGGAGCAAGGGGGATCAAATTGCACTTTTTGAAAACGTAAAAATTAGGTAGTTTTAAATTTGAGCTCATAGGCGTCTCTGGGGAGGAGGAGAAGATATTCAAGCTGCATTTGGTACTCTGATTGAGAGTCTTCACTTGCAACTGAAGCCACTTGAACAGATTTCGCATCTATTACAATTCGGCCGCTAGAGGGCGCAACAGGTGCAACTTAGGAAGGCTGCCAGCTGTGAAGCTATAAGGGCTGCGGGAGTCTGGTTTTCGCCGATTGACACAAAAAAAAACCGTTTGAGAAATCTGCGAATTTTGCAGCCTTCACCAAAACCTTTCAGATAGTCTGATCAACAGTGGATCAACATAATTTTCAAGATTTATACAGAGTGTTACTTAATGTTATGTACTTATTTTAATGGGTGATTCTTAGGCCAATTTTAAGTCAAAAACTTCATATAAATTTGTCTTAAAATGTTTGGTTTTCGATATACAGGGTGTTGAAGTTTTTATTTTTTTTTTCAGTTTTGTCAAAATACTAGATAAGAATAATAAGCATTCATTAAAACAAAAGAATCAAAATGTTTCCTTAGCAACGGATAAAGTTAACTTAATTTTATGTAAATGGTTTTCGCTTAGGAACAAGCTGTAGATGTCCATATAATGAGTAATCTCGGTAATATTTTAATTATTTTCTTTAAAATGATAAGCTGTACAAAAAGAATGAGAAAGGCCTTTTTTGTTTATAATTGAATAGTAATTAATAATAAAATAACACTTTTGAAAAAATCAGTGGCATAACAATTTTTCCATTAAAATTGTATTGGAATGTAGCCATACCTACACCACTGGTTAAATTTAAAAAAAAAAAATGTTTTAGGTCAAAAAGTGTGTTTTTATACCATAACAGTCTATACTAAAATTTAGTGTAATATCTCAAACGGTTTTAGAAATTTTTGGTAAAAACAGAAAAAAATAAAAACTTCAACTCGCTGTATATCGAAAACCAAGCATTTTAGGACATACATTTATATAAACTTTTTGACTTAGAATTAGGCCAAGAATCACCCATTAAACTAAGTACATAACATTAAGTAGCACCCTGTGTTCTAGGAAGGCTTATCTATCCACTTGGAAAACCCAGACTTGATTCAATTAACTCCACACTTTTCTCCATGGCACGCCAAAATGCCTATACTTAAAAAATATGAAACTCAGTTAATTATGGTCTGATCCAGCTGGGATTTGTTTTAAACTAAAGAATCATCCAAGTCAATAAGTTTAGGTGGGTGGATACAAGTGGAATTTTACTGTTCTTGGGATCAATTAGAACCAAAAAGAACATAATTCTCCTTCTTTTGGACATTTTTGAGACAGTTATTCTAGTTCCTAGGGAAACAGTTGCAACACTCAAGGCTCAATGCACTTTTTTCCTACAAGGTCATCTTCTAGGTCGAAAACGTGAAAAACTGAAAGCCTTGTAAATATGGCCCTGGAATAGACACCCTCTAAGCTAGAGAGATGAGTTTTTTGCAGTAAATGTATTCTAGTGACCTAAAAAGACCTTCTAAACCTATGGGAGGCGTCATTCCCCTTCTATCCCTTCTAGCGCCATTATTTTTGGGTGATTAATGCTGAGATTCGGTATTTATTTATTTACTTATTTATTTAGTACCCAAACAAAAGGGCTTAACTCAATTACATTGTCGGGGAAATCCCGCATTTGTACATAATAATTAATATTAAATTACACAAAAAATTGTTATAAAAAAAATAATAATGGTAATAATAATCATAAGAATAATAATAATAACAACAATAATATGAGAATAAAGAAAAAAGAAGATATATAAGTAATTTTGGAATGAGCAGAGACACATAAACCAGCTTATTTAACAAAATTATAGATACTACGAGAGTAATATGAATAATGATTTTTTAAACGATATTAAATATATCAATATCAGTTTCATAACTTATTTTATTGACCATGGTTGCCATTCTTATTAATGGAGAGCAGAAACGTAAATTAGTTCTATATTTAGGAATGTACAAGATGTTTCGAGGTCGAGATCTATGTGCCGTATCAGTTAGTTGATGTGTCATGAAAAGAATTGGTGACGTGGTCGTGCCAGTGGTGGAGCATTTACCAAGTATTATATCAATGCACTTACACATGCATATAATAAAACGAAAATGTATTACACCACTGGCCTGCGCTTATCTTGCAGAAAATATGTCACTATCTTACGCAAACATGTTTAGTCGCCACCTAAGTAATATCGATAAACTCAACGTGTTTAAATGCATCGTGGTCAAGTATACCGACAACTTTCCTAGACCATCAAGTATTTGATACCGCTCCTTGCTTATGAATAAAACAAATGTCTCCCAACTGTCTTCTTTTATATAGTTTAGCAATTTTGAATTCCAACCTAATGTCTTGATATTCATTATAACCGGGGTATTTTCCATGTGCTTTGTAATAAAGATACTTAAGAAACTTATTTTGAACTGTTTCAATTTTGTTTTGATGAATAATCTGACCAGGATTCCATACTGCTGAAGCAAATTCTAATTTAGACCTTACTAAAGAGTTGTATAGTATAGTACAGTAATTGAATAACCGTAACGCTTTTTAAATCTTGAGTGGACCTCATTACAAAACCTAGACTTTTTAATGATGCATTTACTATCTTCTCGTCATGATCATCCCATCTTAAATCCGACCTCAGATTAACTCCTAAGTTGCAAACTCTCTGTATTAGCTCTAAATTATTACTGTTAAGGGTATATTGATAAGTTGGGTATTTTTTGGTCATAAATGTCATGTCATTATGTTGCAGAGTATGACAATCTTCTACATTAGTGACTTCTTTGTATATCTTTACATCATCTGTAAATATAAGACATTCACATCCTTTAATACAGGATGGGAGATCTTTAATAAATAACAAAAAGAGCACAGGTCCCAAGTTGCTACCCTGTGGCACACCCAACGGTACTATAAATTGTTGCAATTGTATTCCGCTTATCAGTATAAATTGAAACCTGTCTTGTAAATAAGATTTAAAGAATTGTAACAAATTGAGAGAGAAACCGTATGCGTGCAACTTTCTTAATAATATGTCATGATTTACACTATCGAAAGCATTAGAGAAATCCGTATAAATATCATCTACTTGTTCCCCATTGTCAATAATACTACTACTGTATTTCATAAATGTTATTAAATTTGTTTCAACTGATCTTTTGTTTGTAAAACCGTGTTGATGCTCTGTTATACAGGGTGGTCCAAGATTCCACTCTAGTAAGATAATAACTTTATGTTAGGAAATAGAAACAAATTGAGAGCAGAAAGCGACATAGTGCCTCTGGAAGCATAACCTAAAAATATTCTGAATTATACAGGGTGTTCGACTTGTTTGTGGCAGTATCTTACTTTATTTTTTCAAACGGAATGCCCTATGTATTACTTAATTTTTGGATTCCCTATTACATTTTGATTCATTTTTATTAACCATATGTTTGGTCTTAATTGTTTTTGAGATATTTAATATTTTTTGAAAAAATTTAGTTTTACATTGTTTTAGAAATTTTGAAATATCTCTGGAACTAAACAGGATATGAAGATACGGTTTGATCATCGTGTCAAATACTGGCTGCTACATCAATTGTGTTACAAATAACTTTGTTAAAGATTACTGTGGTCCCATTATGGATCTTTGAAAATGAAGATCTTCAATCATGGATAACTTAATATTTTTAAATAGAACGATATGAAAATTTTTGTATAATCAGACTTAAAATTCAATTGTCTCCCGTTTTTATTTAATGGTCTTTGGGTCTATTTGTGGTGGTTTAAGCATTATTTTATAAAAACGCTAATTTTGGTAATTTAAATAACCACATTTAGTAAAGAGGGCTGTGCTTAGAAACAGTAGTTGCAACTAACATTTAAATTATGCATACGTACATGTACATTTATATTTTTTTTGTGTTTTGAACAAAACAAAAGAAAGTAACTCTAGCAATTTTTAACAGAACAGTACCTACTACTACATTACATCTTGCGAGTCATCTTATAGGGCGATGACGACCAATTCATCGTTAATACGTATTATTAAAATGGTTTGTAACGTGACGAATATGCTGGTGCGCTATCGTGTTGAAAAATTAGTGTATTTTTTAAGCACAGCCCTCTTTGCTTACACCTTTTTTTCACTAATTTCCAGTTTATTAATAGTTTTTCTAGCCGATTTTCTATTTTCTTCATAACAATTTCTGAAATTCTGTCAGCTATATGTTCTAACAAATCCGTATCAGATGATATCACCTTTATAGCAGCATTATGTATGTCTTTCAATTGCGATTGTGTAAAAACCATTATGTTATTGCTAAATATATTAATAGTACACAAGTAGTTATCAACTTTTGAGGAATGTGCACACAATATATGAATATTTAATTTTAAACAATAATCCCAGCAAGCTGTGTATGTCTAAGCACACATATGGAATTTTTTTATGTATGTAGCTCTTCCAAACCTTTGTGCATTTTGCCTCCAAATTCGGTTAGAATAGCCAGAGGAACTTTGAAGATAGGAAATCTTAGGATTTCTTGTGAATTCCTTATTTTTGATTTTTCATTATTTGTACCAGAACCATACGTCCTGCTGGCTTGAAACTTCAACCATTGTAGAGGAAAGGTAAATATGTAAAAAGTATAAAACGTCCTTTTTTCGAAAAAGCCCTTTTTGTACCTGAAAATCAGATTTGATGGTATAACGTGGAAAAATGAGATGCCCATAGGCATGCGGTAAGGTAGTTACTGGAAGTGTTGCGAGGAGATATCTCGCACTCTCGAATATTTTATTCTTATGGTGAGGGCTACACCAAGAGTTGTCACAGGCATAGACTTGTGTAAGGAGGCAATATGGGCTGACTGGCGATTTTTAATTTAATTTGTAATTGTAAATTAGTCTATTTATTACAATTACTTACATAAGATTTACGTAGTATTTATTCCATTAAATTCTTTGTACTGAATTTTTTGCAAATTTTTCTAGGCCTGTCCATTACCTCTTTTTCATTACTTTTAGCAACTTGTTCCAAAATTGTTTTGAACACTTTTTGAAAACTATTTCTTTTTGCATTCAATACCCTTCACTTTAGGAACATTAAGAGCATTTTCAAATTTTGATATAAAAGTAATTTTTTGTTGTTGCAAATAGTATGTAACTTTCTTGGTATAATGAACAGTAACCATGTCCCGTGAGAAGTTTTTAAAACCAAAAGTACCAAAAGTGGGAAGAGCTTTCAACATAACACAAGCAACAGAATGCAATAGATGAAACATGATCATTTTTTGTTGCTATGCTATGTTCTCTTGCGTTGCGTTTATACACTGTGTTGCTTTATAAACACTTAAACTCAATTATACGAAATTCATGTTTTTATGTTGCATTTCCTTTTCCAGTACATCAATCCATAAATTAAGCTTTAATCTTGCCCATTTTGACTTGCCTTGCATGTTCGTGACATCATCAGTTTCCGAGTGATGACATCATGCATTTTTTTCAAATGGAATGGTACATTTTTAATTTTATTTTTGAATAGTTCTTTAAAAGACCTCTTCAACAAACTTTTATTTTTAACAGTTCTTGAGATATTTGCATTTTTATGGAAAACAAGAATGTTTGTAATAAAAATCCTAAAAACTTTTTTAATAATAATTACATCCCTTATATGTGGATTTTTAAATTTTAGATCAAGATGATGGTTATTCTGTAAAACATGTAGCCTATGCACGTTATCTACGTAATCATCGTTTAATAAATGACATCTTTTCTGAAACGGTGGTACCAGATGTTCGTTCTGTAGTAACCACAGGGCGTATGCAAGTTTTAAAACGACAGGTTCAATCTCTAACTATGCATCAAAAGAAACTTGAAGCTGAATTGCAGCAAATTGAAGAAAAATTTGAAGCTAAGAAACGTAAATTTATTGAAAGTAGTGAGCAATTCCAGGAAGAATTGAAAAAAGTAAGTTATTAAATATTATACAGAGTGGCCCAATGAAAACAAAACAGACTGAATAACTCCCATGAAAATAATCTTACAAAAAAACACAAAAACTTGTATTGGGAGGACATTTTTTGATGTACAATTCGAACTCTAAACTTTACTCAAGAATTTCTAATGGGAAGGGGGTTCAAATGACACATTATTAGAAAGCCTTTCAATTCTTCATATTGCCTTGTTTGAATTTTAAATTTGGTCAGTTTGTTTGGAAGATACAAAGTGTAAAATCTACAACATAGAAGGCTTCATGATCTTCAGATTTTTACATTTGACATTTGTTTTTTTTGTTGCTATTGTTATTTCCAAAGAAAAGTACAATCATTTTATTAACCCTTTCTGCAATCGAGTAACCCATAATGTAAGTTTTTCTTAATTAACAACAAATAGTAGAAAATAAACATGGCAGACTTGTCGAGAGTGGATACAAGGTTGTCAAATTAAATGAGAACAAATGTCAAATGTAAAAATCTGAAGATCATGAAGCATTCTATGTTTTAGATTTCATACATTTGATATTTGAACCCCCCTAGGGGGTAGAAGTTTAGAGTTCGAATTGTACGTCAAAAAATGTCTCCCTCCCAATACAAATGAACGTTTTTGAGTTTTTTCGAAAAATTATTTTCGTGGGCCTTATTCAGTCTATTTTGTTTTTATTGCATTTATTAGTTATTTAAAGCTTGATTCTTTAAAGCATTGTAAACCTGCGGTTGATGAAGATACTTTTCAAAAAATGGTCGAACGTCAATATGAGCTTTTAAAGAAGGAAAGAATGAAGTTAATAGAGGAACAAAAACCACGACCTGAACAAAATGGTATAGATACTAGTAATATTAATGGAATTCCCAATGGACCAACCAAACCATCGGAAGAAAAGCAACCCCAACAAGAGGTAATACTTTTATTTATATCTTCATTATCTTTTCGTTAGTATTTTTGTTACAAATTTACATTAGCCAGTTGAACAACACAATAAAAGGGAAAGAAGTCCAGAGATAGAAAAGATTTCAGCAACAAATGGAATAACTTCAGACCAACCACTCCAACTACAACAGCAACTGCAACCACCACCACCACCATCACCACAGCAACAGCAACAGCATCTGCAGCAACTACAGCTGCAACAACTACAACAACATCAGCAGCAGCAACAACAACAATTACAACAACAACAACAACAACAACAACAACAACAACAACAGCAACAGCAACAACAACAGCTGCAACCCCCACCTCAACCTATAGAATCAAAAAATATTACTCCACCAGCTCCACCACCTCAGCAACCCAGTCAACTTGAACAACCTCCTCAGGTACCGCATGAACAAGCACCGACACCTCAGCAACCTCCTCAACCACCACAACATATGCCTCCTCCTCAACATGGAATACCACCACCTAATCCACCTATACACCATCATCCTGGTGGAATTCCTCCAACAGCACCTCATATTCCACCACCAACCCATAGTGTCCCTTCTCATATGCAACCAGGTCATCCGATACCACCACATCCGGGAGCTCCACACCCTGGTGCTCCTCCACCTGTTCAAGCTCCTATGATGCCCCCAGCACAGGTTCCTTATCAACAATATCCAGGAGGAACCCCTCAATCAGTTCCTTTACCACCACGACCTCCTCATCCAGCGTATGCTTACCCACAACAGCAAGGTTATCATCAACCTTATCCTCAGTATCCACCACATCCTTACTATCACCAGTCTTACCCGCAGTATCCACCGCATATGGGCCGTCCACATCCTTATCCTCATTCAGCACATGCTGATGGGCAGCATCCTCCTGTTCCCGAAGGACATGTGCCTCCACCAATGTATGGGCCACCACCACCTAATATTGAAGCTGATAGGCATGGCAATGAAGAATTATCTCAGAATAGTCATATGTCAGCAGGAGGAAGTGATGCAGCTGGTTCAATGGAAGAAAAAGGTAAATTTCATTTTTTTTAGTGGCGTAAATATGAAGATTGATTTAAGTTTTTGCAGATCTAAAGGGAGATACACCCCAAGATGATAGAAAAGATGGTGATTAGATAATGATTCCAAATTAGGAATCGGGTTTCCAATTTGAATTTTATTTTAAATGTACATCAACATTTTAATAATAGTTACTAATATATGCTAATAGGGAATTTTTGCAAAACACTTTTTAAAAGACGAGATATACTATTATGGTTACTTTTATCATCGAATGTCATATTTATTAACATTGATGCAAAAACTCCCTAATGACATTCGTAATAAATAGTTGTAATTGTGGGATAACCTATATGAGATAATTTAATTTAGTTATTTGGCATGTGGTAGATAACTAGAAATTTCTATCAAAGAAAGTCTAATATAATTCTTTTTTGTTTCTGTCGACTTCTTTCTTAATTTCATCTACTCTATTTATTTGTAACAAGAAAATTAAAGAATAGATGTCTTTTTTTTATATGCTACACAATAAATATCTGAACTTGATATAATGAATTTTTCTTTTCTACCTTTTATGTAAGTTATTCACACAGTTTTTAGACTATCACAGTTGCCTCATAAGCCATCAGCTGATAATTGACTTTAGGAAATATGCTAGGTGCACTGTTATAAATTAGATTAGAATTATGTGGATAACAAACAATGACAATAAAATCATAACCATCTTAAATAGTGATGTTCTGTAACTCAGCAACTGCAATTGGCATATTTTGCTGCTATTTCAGGGATATTGGATTACAACCTACGAGGCAACAATGATGCTCTAAAAACTGTGAGTTATTCATGAATTTCTATAGGTAAAAGCTAAACTAGAATTCAAAGCAGAAATTGCTGACGATCAATTATGTTCTTTTTACAGCTCAGGGTGTAATCACTCCAGAGCTTCAAGCCCCAGATCATCAGACTCAAAAAGAAAGCAACTATAGTTAACTCCTATTTTGATCATTAAAGATGGCATCTTTAACCTCTGGTTGCATAGTGTTCTTAACTGTGTTGTCAAGTTGAAAAGGTCATTAACCAATCACAAGTAGAATTCAGATGTCAATTCAAGATTCTCCAATCACGTCGCTACATTTTAAAGTTAGTATAACAACTTTAATAGTATATTAATTATTATTATTATAATAATTAATGAATACGACGTTTTATCTATGATTCTAACACTTCTGAGGAAGATCTGGAGGTGAACTCCCCTGAGGGAGGCGATATCCAAATTCTTGAATATGTAGAAGTCAATGAAGGTAAACAATCTTCGCAAAGAGAGTTTTAGACTTGAAATACAAGGCTCCTCTGAAGACGATGTCCAAATTTTTTTTCTAACAATAAATAATTTGAAATTATAACATTTCTATTTTGTTTATATCTATAAATAGGCAACCAACAAAACACCGCCAGTGTATAAAATCCATACAGTTCACTAGTGTTTTATGAGTATGGTTATATCCCTATGGTTATGCTTATAACGACTATATTATTGAAGAGTTGTAGATAACAATGATTTATGCTACCAAAGGTAAGTTTACCATAGCTCATCAGCTGGTGGTGATCCAAGTAATTCTGCTATTCAGCAGGGTCAGTTAGGTTATCTTAGTTAGCTATGTTAAAGTGTGAGGTTAGATTTGGTGAAGGCAAATAGCACATCTTGATTATTAGTTAACAGAAATAAGGCGATAATGTCAGTTAAAAAACTCTATAAATAGAAATAATGAATATTGCTTTTTGTAAAGTAAACCCATTCTAATATTAGGTGAAAGGTTAGATTTTTTTATTGGCACATGTCTAGAAAATGTTTTGAGAATACTTCTATTTGGAGGTCGTGGTCTGTTACTCTACTCGTACTTGCAAAAGTATATTTTCTGGACTAGTAATCCCAGCAGAATCAGTACAAATGACAGACTTTAACCAATGCTTTAACTCAAATACAGTATGCCCATTTTATGGATCCTTCCCCGAGTTTGTGAATAGGCAACACTTCTTACAATTCAGAGATATTTTTGTGTAATTACAGATTTTAATAACAAAATGGATCATGTTTGTATAGTTTGTTTTCTATCATACATGTCAAGGTCAGAACTCCTCAATTTTTGTTGGTTAGTAATAAAATTTGTTTCTTTAGAAAACACAATAAGAATAATTATAAATATAAAACCTTAAGAATTTAATAATACACAAGAACTTATTTAACAAAAAGAAAGTAAACAAAATGAACAGGTTTGTAAAAAATTAAAATATAACCAAACAAATGTCAAAACAGTTGATTTTTGTCAGTTTTGAAATTCACAGCAAACTATAGTTCAATTAACAAGACTTGAACTTTTTAAAGAAAAGCTGACTCTGAATTGTAAGACGTGTTGTCTATTCCCTAACGTTCAGGGGAGGACCCGTAACATGGGCATAGTATATTTACTTGGTTTTAATGAGATGCCAACAAAAACATATGTTGAGACCTACTCTGAATTTTACAATAAAGAAATGAACTAATTTATCAAACTGCACTTTGACATTAATGCATTTATCAATTTGTACTTTGTAATTATATAACATAAAACTAAATAAAAAAAAGTACAATTAAATATTTTAATATTTACAAATCACAAATAATATTACAACTGTTATGTACTCATATGACCGAATTGTATTACTACAGGTTTGTTTCCAATAAATGTTCCATTAACTTCTTCAAGTGCACAGCTAGCGGCATTTTCATCTATAAATTAATTATATTTTATATATATTTTGATATAAATTTGTACATATAATGATAAATATACCTGGAAAAGATACAAAAGCTTGTCCTCTCATTTTACCTTTCATTATTCTATAAGAAACATTTTGGTTGATATCAAATTTCTTGAAAAGATTTTGTAAATCTTCTTCTTTTACACCATTGTTCAAGTTTTTTAAATATAGAACCTAAAGAAAAATGGCCATTAATTATTGCAGTGAAGGTGTTCAGACACATGGTGTAGAGAATTTTTAATATCTATAAGTTTCTACACTACCTTGGAAGGTTTCCCAGATTCATAATTTTGAAATTTAGGAAGTTTCTTAATTTCTTCAGTACTTAATTTTGCAGTAGATATAATTTGCAATTGTTTTGCTTCACATTCACTTTTACTAAGTTTGACTATTTCCCCATTTCTAATAGTATAATAATTTTGGGGCTTACACATATAAACTTTTTTCTCAATAATTTTCGTCGTGTTTTCTTCCTTTTCTGGTACAGTTATATCCCATTTGGATGATTTTACAAAAGTATTATCCTCTACATGTTTATAACTATTATTACTCATGAATTGATCATTAGAAATTGTCATTTCGGAATTGGATACCTTATTCACCCTATTTAACAATTTTCTAGCTTTCCTACGAATCTTACTGATTGAAGGTAAAGGTGTCTCGTTTAAGTACGAAAAACGATCATGCTCAATTTCTTTAATATTAATTGGATCTGGTAACACTGATTTATTCTTATCTTTCTGATTATTCAAAGCAAACTTTAATAATTTTGTTTCTACACTATTTGGTTTTATGGATAGTCCGTGCTCCACTGTATCATGTTTTTGTGATTCTTGTTCATTATATTGACTGAAAATTAAAAGAATTATGATTATGATAATAAAATTGTCTAAAGTAATCTTACTCTGTACTGGACTGTTTTTCTTCATATAATCTTACTGCTTCTTGTACATGCTTCAATCTCTGTAATAATGAAGAACGTTCCCAATTCTTATGCTTTTTAAATAAAAATTCGTCTCCTTTTAAACTATCCAAGTATAATTCTATGTCTCCTAATGTTAAACCAGCAGTCTTAAGAACTTCAACTGTATGAAAATATTGCATACTTTCTTTGAAAGACTCTAAAGTACTTGTTCCTGGATTGTAACTTGAGAGTGGTGTTAATTCAGTCGCTTTTGTAAAATCTTTTGTGGTAGCCAATTGTCTATTAACAAGAATTTTATGTACTACATTCATTATTATAAAATTAGAAAGATTATGATAGCTTACTTACTCTTCTAAACTTGTAATTGTATTGCATTGCTTTTCTGCTAACTGCTTGATTAATATATCACCATCGGAAGTTAATTTCTTAGTTGGTGGTTCTTCTTCTGTACTGTACATCAAATCTCTCTTTCTTATTTCAGACATTTTAAAATAGAGTAATGAAACGTTTTAAGTTTTAATAAAGGAAGAGCAGCTTAGGTTACGACAAAATTTCTTTCTTTCTATTTTGAGGTTAAGGTCATTGGTACGACAGGTACCTGTAGGTACCCTTGCCAGAAACTATCAAAAATATATAAATTTGGTCAAGAAGATTACAATTAAACAGATTCCAGATGCATGAGGGGTTATAACCGTTATAACCCACTAATTGTTTCCATTATCAGTATTAAAAATTTAATTATCTTTTAATTTAAAGAGTTCAGACTTCCTTTATTGTTGACCTGATTTTACGATTAATATTTAATATTTTCCATGTTACTATGCATAATTTCATTCATTGTCCTTTTACCTAGGGTATAAGATAGATAGATGTAAAAAAGGTAAATCAAACTCCAAATAATTATAATTTTATAGTAGTTCGAATTCGTATCATTTGTTTATCAGTATAAAATTCTAATTATCAGGAGTTTGCTTTATATTTCTATACATCTGTTTACCTTATTCCCTAGGTACAAAGGCAAGGAATGAAATTATGCATAGCAAGATGAAAAAATTAAATATTAATCGTAAAATCGGGTCAATAAAATAGTAAATCTAATTTCTTTTAATTAAAGTATAATTAAATTTTAATTACTGATAATGTGAAGAATTGATGTGTTATGACCCCTCATGCATCTGAAATCTGTTTAATTGTAATCTTCTTGACAAAATTTAAATGTTTCTGATAATTTCTGACAAGGGTACCTTGGACTGTAACTTAAACATCTACAGTGTTGCCACTTTCAGATTTTAGAAAAGGTAGTAAATCAGAAAACTAGGATCAGATCCAGCAGGATCCCCTACAAAGAATATTTTTTATCTGTATTTACTCAATTTACTGTACAGATATAAATAAAACTAGATATCCAGTTGCATAGCAAAATGTTCTCATCACCATACTATCTTTTAAGCAAGGACTAGAACTCTTTTTAAATAAGGGTTCCAGTTCTCTTAATTTAAAAATATCGGTTTAGGTTCTGGTTCATTTCATGTGGTTTAAAAATAAAGGTTTCAGGATTTTTGTGATTTTGAAAATAAACAAATTTTTAATACAAAAACTTCATAAATTTTTAAAGACTTTATTCTTGTAAACACTGAATTATATCTTTAGCTCTTTGTAATTTGTTAATAATAAGTTGATCTTTTTCATCATTGCTAGTACTCTCTTCTTCTTTTGCATTGGTTTGTACTACTTCACTTTCGCTTTTTTCAATAATTTTCAAGGCATCATCTATGAGAATTTGTCTTATTTTTCCTTTTGCATTGCTAAAATACTCCACTGATGTTTCCCAGAATTTATCAGGTACTCTGTCGCTATCAAACATATTTTGTTGTAACCATATCTGACGTAATTTTTCAAATTTCCATTCATCCCTATTGTGTTTCCATTGAGATAAATAATTCAAAGTTTTCCCTTGCATGGCAATATCTACTTTTACTTTCTTTTCTAAAAGCAGTTGTTGATGCTTTTTTCTTTTCTTGGCTCTTTTCGATTCTTCTTTTTGTATTGTTGGATTGGCTTGATTCAATTCTGCTTGTTCATCCAAAGAATCTTCCGCAACATTAGCAGTATCAGAACCAGTTGGATTCTGTGTTTCTTTATTATCTACTAATTCATTTTCTGTTTTCTTTTTTCGTTTTTGCTTTTTACTTTCTTTATTGGCCTGTAATGCATCTACAGACAGTTTTTGTCGTTTACTTTTATTTGTATCTGATGTAATGTCTAATTTATCTTGCATTTGTAGTTTAATTTTTGTTTGTGCTAAGTTTTTTGGTACAATCTCCTCATCAAAAGAAATCTTTTTTAATTTCTTTCCCCATCGTTTACTTTTTTTAGACATCGATGCATCGTCGGACATCTACAACCGAAACTATTTATAATCATCCACTTATGCATACGACCTTTTTATTCTCTTACCTTGTTAATTTAATAAGAATTGTGTAATAAATAATATATGAAAATATACAAAACTCACGTGGAGGTTTTTCTACCTAACCTCATTCTTCTTGTGATTTACAAACAGAAACATACGAGATTGTAGTGTTCTGTGCATACGAGTTTGGTGAAAAGCCAGGAAACTAGAAAGTTATAAAGTTATCGACCGAGTGATGAGATGACAATTAAATTGACAGTTACCCCCAGTTACTTGTTTCTTTGTGTTTACATTTCGACATGTTTTGACATTTCTTTTAAATATCTCAGTTTAAATTTCATAAATACAGAAAATGACTGAACAAACTTCTTTATATGAATCTGCTTATAAAGGAGATTTTGATACGGTGAAAACTAGTGTAGATAATGATGAAAAGCTGATACATAAGCGAGACGATGTGAGTATTTTAATATGTTTAATTGCAAGAATAACATATAACCTAAAACATGCATATCATTCTTTGAAATTTTTTAGAATGGTCGTTTATTAATTCATTGGGCAGCACTAAGTGGAAATATTAAACTTGTAACATATCTTATTGAACTTGGCTCACCAGTCGATCCAGTTGATGATACTGACACTACACCATTAATTTTAGCATCGTCTGCAGGCAGATATGAAGTTGTAGAGTTATTAATAAAGTATGGAGCAGAAGTTAATCATAAAAATAATCAAGGACATTCAGCATTGCAATATTCTTGTTCAAAAGGATGGTTGGAGGTATATATTTCCTTTGTAATTTAAGTGAGATTTATAAAGTTATAATTGATTTTAGATTTCCGTAAAATTATTAGAATGCAATGCAGATATAAATATAGCAGATATTCGTGGTGCAACGCCTTTACATCGAGCAGCATCAAAAGGAAATTTTAATATAGTAAAATTGCTATTAAATTATAAAGAAAAATTAAAGATTGATTTTCGTGACAATTATGGAAATACAGCCTTACATTTAGCATGTGAAGAAGATCGCCAAGATGTAGCTAAAGTGCTTGTTGAAAATGGTGCAGATCTTGAACTGAGAAATAAAAATAGAGAAACTCCATTAGATTTATGTTCACACAGTCTTGTTAAAATACTTACAAATTTAATTAGTGCTAAATAGTACGTATGTTACAATCCCTATCTAGTATAAATTTACATTTTTTATGTGTCTAGACATTACTATACATATTTTGTATTTATCTAGTACATAATTATAGCAGTAAACTGTAGATGCATTAAGAACTAATATAAAGCCTGTTTGTAACTATACAATTTTTAGTGCCAAAGTTACTACATAAATTAGGAACTAATTTTTTATTGTACTAGGAATAGGACAGAAACATTTTCTGTTTGCAGCTTTGTCAAATTTGAAAAAGTAAATGGAAAACCTGACAGATTTAAAACAAACATTATCAAAATTATGTATTTCGTGAAGATTTACAACTACTAATTTGGCAGTGTAATTCAAAGGATAAATACCTTACTTTGGAGAAATTAATAAAAAATTACTAGAGATGTTAATTTCATTTCATGTAAAACTGACAACATTGTGTTTGTAGATGTTCTGTCATGCAATCTAACCTAAAATCGTCTAAAAAGCCTAACCATACATGTAAGACCAGTTTTAGCTGAAAAACTAATGTTCACACTGTTAAATTGGGTGAATCTGCATGGCCAACCCTCATGAAAAAAACCCTGTGAACATATAATGCATTAGGTGCATTCAGTAGACTGCTATTTTGCACTAAATTCTCAGCAAGCTGAGTTTTGCTGGGACGTTGACTTAGGATAGTATTTTTTTTTATGCTGGGAATAGCTGACAGCTTAGTCCAGCAGAAAGTAAGTGAAAGTGACATTTCATAATAGGTTATGTTGTTCAGTAAGCTGCAGTGATTATATACAATAATTAATTAAAATTAATTTAAAAAACAATTTATTTAAATTATGATTCTTTACCAAATTACATAACTATACAAATTACACTTTAGGTAGTCAGTACATTTTACAAAATATAGGCAAATGCAATATTACTGGTAAATACTACACGAAGAGAAATAATGCAAATTTATAAATACATATACAAAGTATTTATTTTACTAAAATAACAAACGAAATAACGTAACATGTAATACTAGTTACAAATAAAAACAATTCACTTTATTGTTATAATTTTAATTCAACGCAAACGTTACTGTAAAGAGTCACAGCATCAGTTATTCACTAAAATATAAAATAAACTTAAGATAAATTCTACAATAATCAACCTACTGAAACGCTGATTGCAAAATGCATTTGTCATTAATTATAACCTACTTACTAAATGGCACTTTGTCAAAATACTGAATATCTAAAATTGCTTTCAACATTTTAAAACCATCTGAATTAAGGTGAATTAAGTCCTTTTTCGAACCATTCTTATTGGTAAGTAACCTGGAAAATGAAGATAAAAAGGCATAAATAATTATTTTTATATAATGTACACTACATACAATCAAAGACACTGTACTGGATGTCTTTTTATTTGGAATACTTTCTCTTAAGATATAATCACAAAACAAATTTGAAAGTAAAACTTACAAATTGTTTAATTAGTGGTTGAGTTTATGGCTGTCCATTTTGGAGTTGGAGGACCCCAACACACCATGACCAAGAGAAGTAAAATACTTTCTGATATGTTTATGTAGATTTTTATTACAAAATCTCAAATATATTTTGAAACTCCCTTTATCAGGGCTTCCACAAGCTGTGGTGCATAAAAGAAGTGAAAAAAGCGAGTGGATTTAGCAAATAAAGTGAGAAATAATAAATAACTAGGCAGGACTTTCAATGAAATGATAAAGGTCACTACTCCATTGTTGCCAGGTGTAAAAAATCTTTCTCCCCACCTGTCTAATAAAAATGGCGCCACTAATGCTACGAAAATCTCCAACTTCAAAAACTCTTGAAATAATGCTCGGGCCCATAAGCTGTAATCCCAATGACTAGCTATCAGCAGTGCTGATTAGGCGCTGTCAGTAATTACTTGCTTGAAACGAGTACTGTCCACCGTCCAGCAATTTTATGTTGCCAGTGCGATAACCTGCTGCTTGCTTGTGAACACAGTTAATCTTTTATGCTGTAGGTGAAAATCATCAACAAACAGATGGCGTTAAACTTTGTCAAAATGTATCAAAATAGCAGAGGAAAGGGCTACTATAGCTATAACCAATGTTGCCAGAGCCGGCATAAATTTGCAATCTGAAGATTTAAAATATTTATTATCATTTCTAATGATATGTTTCACTGTTATGGCAACAGTGTGATTACTTTCACGATGATGAAGTTTTCCCTTAAGGTCCATAAATAATAGTATATTGTGAAAGATAAGTCTCCTATACGTTTTCCCTCAACAAGTTCGATCATAAATGCCAAATAATACCAAGAAGTATGCACCATCAAGACGTGTTCAAAACTACCATCATGGCAATCAATTTTTAACAATAGCCCAAGAAGCCCAAACAGCCTGAGAGATTAAAATGACCCAATAGACCCGAAGACCACAACTTACAGTGTGTCCACATTTCGATGCTCATTATTGGGATCTCGGAAATTGTAAGAGATACGAAGTCGGTTAAATTAGAAAAAATTTGGCTATTTTGGAGATCAATTTACTTATGCCTTTGTTTTTTTCAAAAAAGTTCATGGCTTGCTAGATATTTGCTAAAAATGAAATTATCTTATCTTTTTTTAAATAAAAAGCATTTCCCAGGTAGTGTGCCATGGTTTTAAACATATGAAAATCATTGATTTTTCCCAGCTCAATTACATTTTTTATGTAAAAATTGCTAAAACAAAAAAGAGACGCTTTTAAGATACTTCACTGAGCATTCATAGATAGCAACACCTTAAAAGCATATTTACTTTGTTTTAGCAATTTTTGCATAACAAATGAATTTATTTGATAAAAATACATGACTTTGTGTGTTAGATGTCATGGCACACTATGATGAAAAATGATTTTCACTTCATAACTCAGTAAAACAAAAGAATAGCTATGTCAAACCATGCATCACTGAAAAGCATTTAATGCGTGCTGTTCAGTAATATGGAAATCAAGTAGGCGTTCCATTAGAAAAAATTTTGATTTACATTTCACAGCCGAAGTAAAACAAAAGAATTGCAAAAATAATTTTTTGTGCTCCGGAGTAAATTCTATAAAACGCTGTCTTTGCTGTTTTTTTCTATCTTTACTCTTTCCTGAGATATTTCACTTTAAAAAAAATAAGATAATTTCGTTTTTAGCAAATATCTAGTAAGTCATGAACTTTTTTGAAAAAAAAAAAGCATAAGTAAATTGATCTCCAAAGGGCAAAATTTCTTCTAATTTAACCGACTTCGTATCTCTTACAATTTCCGAGATCCCAATAGTGAGCATCGAAATGTGGACACACTGTATACAGGACGTTAAGAAAAAGAGGTTGGATATTTTGCCAACCTATAGTACTAATCAAAACAATAATGCAGATTTTTTTAAATCTTTTTTATAATTTCTTTGAGAAATGAATAAAATTATAAAGAAACTAAAAACAGGTTTACATACATCTTTCAAGATGCTACAACTCTTGGTCAGACAATTCTACTGTAAAATGATCAGAGAAGCATTTCTACATCCAGTACAAAGAAAATTACCATAATTTAATACTTACGGTTCAAAATATTCTATAGAAGTGCTGTTGGAATAACTAATATACAGACTTGCTAAATCCACAACAAAAATGTTTTCATCTGTTAATAGAACAGAAAACAAAAATAAATATTATCAGCAGTAAATAAATATATTGATTTTACAAACTTACTGTTAGCTTGTTCATTAATAAAAACATTCAATTGTCTTAGTCTTCTCCAAACATTATGATCATACATAAATTTGGGTAATGGAGGTACAGTTAATAATACAATTCTTTCTGTTTTTGGTTTTAACATTTCAATGATAGAACTATAATTTTCAAACATCGATTTCATATCAGTTCTCTAAAATATTACATGAACAATGAAATAATATATTGTAATAATAATACTAGTACTACCATACTTACTTGTATCATATCATTGGTACCGATTAACATAATAACTTTATCGGCAAGTTTATATTCATTATTTAAAATCCTTTGTTGCAAATCTTTTATTGTCTGGCCACTTACACAATATCCCAATCTACGAAATTTCCCATCCTCTATAACAAAAGAAGATTAAGATTATTTAAAAAAAAATACTCGCTGACAATAGACCTGTTCGTTTGGATTAATGTGTTTACTCTTAACTGTAAGATAAGTGTATTAGGTATATGACCTCTATATGAAATAAAAGAAATGCTTGAGTGCATATACTTTTCACACTCAGTATATTTCCACTTATTCAAACGAACCAATCGACTGTTATAATTATGACTGATTGCATTCAGGGATGATCAGCAGCTTAATTAATGGAAATTTTTTAGTTTCAGGAGAGAGTGATTTGCTGAATGACACTGCTGCTGCAGCTGTCAATATTGCGCCCATATTGTTTGGTCTTTTTTAATTTGAGATTGAATAGATGCTGAGTAAGATTTTTAGTAACTTAGTTGAATCTGAGCCACTGAGCATCCTGAATGTGTTCATTGTATTTTTTTTAATATTTTGTGTTAGCTGTCAAAGCAACAACATGAGTCTTGTAGGTTAGTTTACTGTCATTGTAAACATCAATTTTGAACTATTATTTCATAACTAAAATATTTTTTGCGTTCAATTACTATATTTATAAATAATTTCAATTTGATTTCATCATTAATGTTACTGATTCTGCCAAAAATCCAAGATTTTAAATAGGTAACCTAATCAATTAACCTCTAATTATGAACATGGACAAATGTCAACAGAACTGTTTTCTTGGGTTATGTTTGGACATATCTTTATTAGTTGCACTTAATCCCTTTTTAATAGTTGCTTTTGAACGTTGCTCCAAAAAGCGACTTGAAATCATACATCACTGATTTAGATTTCTCTGGTGCTGGTCAAGTATTTAACACCAAAACAATTTTTTGAATACTCATGTAGGTAATTCAAATAAGCTTTTTTATTTACTTCACATTAGTATACACTCTACACTTTTAGTATAGTACACTGCGTTCAAAAAGTCTAACATGTGCAATAGTGTATACTACATTGTGTTTAACAATGATGATCTGAAGTTGGCATCTACACTGCTTGGTGTTCGTAAAAGCACAGTGTATTTGCAATAGTGTACATGGATGTATGGTCAAAAGACATCGTGTAGTCTCATGTAGAATTGCATCACAATCACTAAGCTTGGATGCACAAAACGAACATACAGTACATGAGTTGCCAAAAAGGCAGCTTAGTTTAAAAGTTTGAAGTCAATTAAAATAAATAATAATAAAAATAATACCAATACTACCTGCATGAATAAGGTTTGCTTTACAATGTAATATTTGTTCTGAGAATCGCAGGAGCTGACTATCTCCAAGAAGCTGATGGTCTCTATAATGAGGCATCTACAAATTAAAGTTGTTTAATTGTAATCATTTATATTTTACCAAACTTACTGGTAGATTGAAGGAGCTCCTTCTGTTGTAAGGCCTTGATCGCCTCTTTCCCAAGGGTGGAGTAAAGTGATGCTCTTGGCTAAGTGACGATGCACTTAGTGGTGATTTTTTATAATCATGGTAATTATTATACTTGTTTGACTCCAATTCTGGTGTAGGTGGTGTTAATGTGTGTGTGCCTGTGTAATGTGGTGGAAAGGTTAAATTTAAAAGTGGTCGCGGGTTATTGTAATAATTATTTACTTTAACATCTGTAATATGCAAAATATAAGTGCTATCAGTCCTTGTACAATCTAATACCTTACCTTCTGGTGAATTTAAGGAGTTTACATAAGATGAAGTGTAAGTACTTGTACTGGCAGCAGCAGTACTCCAACGATTCCGTGCAAAACCTAAATTGTTAATGCCAGAAGTAAATAAAAATTAAATATGATTATTATTTACATCAACAATTTACCTTTCCGATTATTACTATCGAAACTTAATTTTCGATGCTTTCTGATTATCTCAGAATTTTCATTTATTTCACTATCAGATGAAATGGTTTTCGTTTTGGTATAGTTTAATTTAATTTTTTGAGTCTCAGTTTTGATTTCAGTTTCCACATCAGGATTGATATTGTTCGCATAAACCAATTGATTAATAATTTCATATTCAGATTGTGAACCTGATGGTGTATTATTCGAATCATATGCATTTCCAGAATTAAACTTTCGTTTCTTCAAACTATAATGATCTCTTTCTGGACTATTGTTACTGTTATTTTCCAGAATATCCTTTGTGGATGGCAATGAATGCTGTTCTGAACGTTGTGAAGATGAGCTTTCCACTTCAGAGTCTCTCCCGTAATAAAGATCGGGATCGTCACTATCATAAGGAACCACATCAAAAAACCTAGATTCCATGTCTAAATAAACATTATTCACCATTTGACACAACTCATCCATTGGCATTAAACTATCAAACACAGCACTCTTCGACAATGTTCAAAAAACTTCAAACGTTCGGAACCTGTTACACCAATCACAAACGGATATTTGACAAGCACGTGGTTACTTCAGACTTCAGAACCATCTATGTGAGGATTTGGTTGCATTTATGTAAAAACTGCATGTACAGGGTGTACCGGTAGAATAAGTCACATTTGTGTAAATTTGGAATCTTTCAAGCTCATGGAGGAACGAGTTTGATAGGCAGATGTTTTGAAAGGGCTAATGACAAAAATCTGTTTTAAAATAGAGGTAAAAACATTTGAAAATGCAAAACATATCCACAACGAACTCCGTTTTGTTACTGAATTCAAGCAACAGTTTTAAAAAGTTTTCAAATTTCAGCAGCCATTTTGATCATGTTCCCGAAGAGATATCAAAAACAAAGACACCCCGTTGTTTTTAGTTTTTGATGTAGAATCCAAATCTGAAGTCAAAATTTGAAAATTAAAAAACAAATGTGGGCAGAGAGACAGACTTCGCAAATTCAGTAACGAGTCTTATCGGAGTTTGTTGAAAATAGCAAACTCTATCGCAAGAGTGTTTGCGTTCAGAAGCAAGCAGTGAAAGTGATTATCATTGTTTTTGCAGAGTTGGGCGTTTTTGTTTACGAGCCATGTATTGCGAGGGGTAAGTAATAAAAAAAATTATTAATAATAAATGTTAAGAAAACTTCAATTTTTTTCAATTTTGAAATTTTGTTTACATAATGAATCTTAGCGACAGTAATAATAAAAACAACCACTGCGCTATTTTTTAATTTTAAAAAATTGATCAATTTGCTTAAATTTTGCAATTTAACTTAGAAACTTGATTGTGCAGAAAACGTAAGCATCTCAGGCGTTAGTACAACCGGTTTCGGGTAATATTGGGGACTGAGGGCGTAGCCCTATTACCCTTAAATCGGTAAAACGTACTTACCGTCCTCGCTGCTTAAATAACTATTTTGTTTTCAACCTTAGGTTTCGTTCAGAAATAAAAAACCCTAGAGTGTTTATCCGCAAAGATTAATCGGTGTAGAGCAGTTACAACGCACCCGAATAGCGTTCTCCGCCAAACGACAAAGACAGCCTGTGAAGGATGGCATGCTCTACCCATAGGGATAGCTTATCTAGTGATTTGTAGGGTATTTTCTAATTGTTATGTTGGCGATATGAAAAATTAATCACGTGAATGTGATACCAATTTGCTTATTCTGGCTTATTCACAGATGAATTCCTCGTGTGAGCGCTTGTGAAGTGGATGAGGTTAGGTGTTTCATTTTCGATTTTTCTGTTCTTTGTTTTTCTTTATATTAGGTTTTATCTTTATCAGCGTATTGAGTTTTATATACTGCTTTATATGTATTTGTAGATTTTTAATCCTTACCATTTTCGTATTGTTCCTTGGCTTAGTGTTGGTTAGGTTTTTTTAACATTTTTTTTCTATATATCAGTAAGCTAATAAAGATAAAACGTAATATAAGGAAAAACAAAAAACAAAAATTGGAAATAAAACACCTAACCTCATTTACTTTACAAGCGCTCACATGAGGAATTAACCTGTGAATAAGCCAGAATAAGCAAATCAGTATCACGTTCACGTGATTAGTTTTTCAGATCGCCAACATAACAATTAGAAAATACCCTACAAATCACTAGATAAACTATCCCTATGGGTAGAGCATGCTATCCTTCACAATGTTTCCTTGTTCCACATGTTCATTTGGCGGAGAATGTTATTGTACAATTTTCTGAACGCTTTGATGCAAAGCTGTAAACACAGAAATTGTATACAAATATATCCTAACCTACATTTACTTTAAAAGTTTGATGTTTGAACTTCGAAGTTTTGAAAAAGATACACAATAGAAATAATAACTGATATTAATAACGCATGAATTGGTTAAACACAAACATAACCTCATAAACATTGTAATTTTTAACACTTTTTACTGTTTTTAATCTTTTATACCCAGTCTAAAGTGGGTATAAAAGATCGCACGCCGCCGGACAGTAATGTAGGTAGGATGCATTCTTATTTTCCGAACGCGATTAGAGTACTGCAAATGCGTTTTATTTAGTATGAGCTTCCTATCATTCAGAAATCTTTTCAGTGGCAACGCTACTATTTACTGTCTGCTCTCGAACGCAAGCATTGTAACTAGGTTTTGGAAAAACAAAGACACCTCTCAGTTGAATAACACAAGGTCCGTAAATAGCAATCGCATGCTGTGAAAATGTCATATGTTGCGTTCGGTTTTCTGTTACGGAGTTGAAGCGTTGCGAGCGGCGCGAATGATCACGTGGACATGGAGTGAACAGAGTTTAGCGGAATAAAAGAACGGAACGGTGCATGATCTGGAGTTGTAGAACGTAAACAAATATAGTTGTAGACGTAATCTCAACAATAATCTTAATTAATTTAGATTCCAATTAGACTGCTTTATTACAAAACTAAAGTAGGTATATTGGTTTAATTAACAAAGTTGTAACAATTGAGAATTGGGGTTATAATAGGTATTTTGTTTTCTATTTCTTCTGGGCAAGGTTGCCAAATTAAAGTAAAATTTGTCCGCATATTAATTTATGCAGGTTTTTCTCACATTTGTCTACAAACTTATTACTCAAATGAATTCGGGTATAAGGAATTTTCAAAATTATTGTAAAGAAATTAAACAACATTAAAGAAAAGTGAGGGGGAAATTGTGTTGGATGTTTGCAAATTTTGCAACTCCGCTTGTGCTTTCATAAACTCCTAACACACAACCTTTTTAGTCGGTGCATTAAGAGTTTGTACCTTTTACTCCGTCCTGTAAAAAACGAACGCTACAATAGCGCACTCTGTTAACTCGATCGCAAAAAACGAACGAAAGAACAACATAAACGAACGCACCTTTAAAAAGCGTTTTCGTAATTTGGCTGCCGCTAATGGTTTCAAACTATCGATAGTTTAAGTAACGAAAACCTTGATATATCAATTGTTTTAATCAAAACCATCTTTAACTAATAAGAAATATACATTTTACTAAAAAATATCTATACTATTAAAGAGACCCTATGGTTACAGATAGTACATAGCAAGTCCGTCTCCATAGTTACAGATAGTATGTCAATTTAAATAAATGAGGTTTTAAAATGAAAACCTATCTCTATGGTTACAGATAGTATTAAATAAATGAGGTTAAAAACATAAAATACGTGTGATTTATCATGGGTGGGCCTCTTGTACCTATTAAAAAAATAAGGGAATAAAATAAACGATATCAACTCAAGAAAGCTGAAAATCATATTCATAGTCACGATAACAATTAATAGTTATTTACGCAACTAGTATGTAAAGTGTTACTTTTTAACACAAGTAAGCTTGTTTTTACTTCCTCGAGTACTAAAAATCACTATCGACACAATAACCTATTAACATTGACAGTCCGATAGTAAGTATTTATACGCCACCTACCTATAGTTTGACACCACTAGCTGCCGTCATATTCGAGACTAGACATATTTTTTTAAGCGGATAAACTCCATGCGCTCTTCTTTAAATGAATGTATCAGAGTTAAATAAAACAACAAAACTTTTTGTGTCAAAACATCCATAACCTTAAACAAACTCAATTACATGCTTGTTTCGGTTGTAACCAACAAAACAACTATCTTCAAGTCTAGTAAAAACTATATTATAACATTAATTAATAAAATTTCAGTACATGTTGACAAAGGTTACGTGAACTTATTTACATACCCATATAGCACCGGACGTCCAATGAACGTCCATTTGTCATCCAAATTTCGTCCCGACGTCCATGGACGTAAATTGGACATCCACTGGACGACCGTTAGTGGACGTCTGCTGGACATCCATTTTCTTAAAAAAATCGTCCAAATTATGCCCAAAGGTCGTCCAGATTATGTCCAAACATCGTCCGAATTATGTATGTCCAAGAATTGTCCAAATTATGTCCAAATTACGTACAAAAAAATGTACAAATTATGTCCAGTAATGGACGTCCGTAGGATGTCCAAAGTAGTAACAAACGGACGTCCACTGGACATCCGTCCGCCGAAATTTGGACGTCCAATGGATATCCATAGAATGTCCTTGTGCTATATGGGTAAATGTTATTAAATTCTGGTTAAATATAAGTTTCTTGTTCTGTAATTAAACCATGATTATATTGTGTTATTTCTTAAATTTTAAGATATTTTAATAATCGTTCAAGAGCAAGCAAGCGATTGGTGGTAGCACATAATCATAGAGCGCATTCGACAGCAAAAGCGGCTATTGCTATCGCTACCTATCGCCGCTTCCACTGCTATTTAACACAGATTAAATAAAGGTCAGATGTTTCACTCCCTATTCCACCAATGTTCCCATTTTTTGTCTGCACATTTACATTTGCAGGTCTGGGATACTACGCCTATTCTTTTACGCGCGTTTTATGAAAAGTGCATACCACGCTGAGCTTGCACAGTACATGTCAAAATAGCAAGCTCTGGGAGTTGTTTTGAGAGAGAGAGAGCAATAGAATCCACAAATATCTGACCTTTATTTAATCTGTGTATTTAACTTCAACACTGCCAATAGACTAGTAGCTCAGTGTATCATAAGAATTTTACTCAACTGTAATACCAACTGTTGAGTCTACTGAATGCACACACAGATATTGGCAGTGTGTAATCATGGTTACTGGGAGAGCAGGGTTGTGGCTCAAGGTTGCTATTTTGAGGTTAGAACGGTTAGAAGGCGTAGAAGTGTTTTTTTGTTGTAGTTAGAAGTTTATCTATGCAGATTAGGTCATCATCGTCAATAAACATTTGAAAGTATTTAATAATTATAATTAACTAGAAAACAGACTGTATCATTGTTTAAGAGGAGGTAAATACCTATTTGATTTGATTATCATCTACCACTATCACACATCAGAGTTACCACAGTCATTTTTGAGAGATGAAACAAATTAACACGTGAAAAGTTAATAGTTTTTTCGTTTTTTCTCTTCTTTATAAGATAACGGAGATGAGAAACACGAAGACGTAATTAATACTTTCTTTATTTAGCTTAGACAGTCTGTATGTTATGATATAAAAAATGACTGGTATAAAATCTCATTTTTAATCAAATATTAAGTGGGTAAAGTGTGATAAAGCAGTTAAATCTTGAATAGCTCTCTGAAGAAAATTATGGTTTTTACCTTTTTGGTTTCACTATAGTTAGGGAATTTGTATACTAAAAGAATACATCTCACAAGACAGTCTACTTAACACATAGTGTTGCACGATGGAAAAAAATAATTGCGGCTTCTCCACAATTGGTATTTTCTGTCGTGCTGTACCATCGTTGAAAGCCCTCTTCATAGAACACATGCCCATTTGTTCCATAGGTTGGTATTATTCCCAGTATCTTGAGATTTCCATGGCCTACTGACTATCAACATTAAGAGGCAACTACCGTTTTCTAAGTGGAACGCCCTCTATATTTTTACATATTTGAAGTACTTATTTCATCTACAATCTGATGACGCAAGTATTGATGGTTTTAGAGGCGTACTTGAATTTGCATTTTTTTCATACTTTATCTTTCAGGTCTTCTATCCAGATATCTAATTAACGCAAATTTATCAATAAATATTTCTCTTTCAGAACAACTGTTGGTTTTTGATAGTCATATTTATTCATTTATTATTTATAATGCCACAAAACAGAGATATAAACCGAAGAAATAAATAACAATTAGTTATGGATTTAGTATGATGTAATATCAAGCACAAATACACACAATTTCTTAATTGAAATTCAATTCAACCATGCTAATAATAACAACAAAAGAGAAATTTAAATTATTTCCGTAAATTGTGGATATTTTTTATTAAAGCATCAGATTAACCATCTTCACCAGCATTCTCTCAAAGTTAAGAAAGGAAGTAGAAAGGAGAGAAATTCTAATTTCCCTTTCTTGTCTTCTTTTGAGATCGATTCTATCAGGTATTTAAATTAAAATTTCGCCAATACTCTTTTTACGATTAAATCAAAGAGTTAGATGAATTCTTTTTAAAATTCTGTACGCATACGTATCTAAATTCATTAAATTTCAACTTCAGTTTTGTAAAACTTCTCTTTTCCTTTTCTTTAAGTTTAACTAATCATGAAAGAAACGTAATTGACATTTAGTAAACCGAGAGAATCGTAACCATTTACTCTTACAAATAATGTATTAGTGTTACAATAATTTATTTAAATAATTTTGCTTTAGGAATTAACAAAAAAAGAAGCGTGTTGGAATAGTAGTGTCTAAATTCGTAAAAAGTTTTTTAAAAAGTAGCCAACCACTTGTAGTAAAAAAAGGATCATTATTTCTGACTTTTTGGAAAGATGCCAGTAAGTTAGTTTAGCTTAATAAATATTAGGATAAGCTGCAGGTTGATATTAAAAATGAAGATCGACGAAGATAAAGGTTATCTAATGTTTTATTTTAGAAACTCGCACGGTTTGTTTCAAAGATACTAGAAATTTGTTAACTATTAAAAACATATTATCGAGAAGAATAAACAGAATTCATTACCGTGAATGAAATATTTAAATGATTGGCTTCAAAAGTGAAATTTTCATTAATTCAAATAACAGTACATAAATTGTAAATGCTAAGTATTCCTTGTAACACGCGCTAAACTGTAGGATAAATCTTCTAATTACATTTTAAGACATCTCCGACCACACCTCTTTAATTCTGTCAAAGTATTGTCACAAGTTTTTAATTTTTGTTTTTCACATTTCGATAAAGCCACCATATGTCTCTTATTTAGTAAAGACTTCTCTTGTAAAATTATTGAGAATCAAGAAGTGCCTTTACTGACAGTACTATACCATCTGTTGGCCGACTCGGACTCATGGTAAAACGTGACTGTAGAAAATTAAGAATAATTTTGCTGGCAGATAGTTTATAATTGTTTTTCTCAGAGTCGGAATCTCGAAAACCCATTTCCTGAACATCACTCGACAAAACCAGATGAAACAAAGCTCATTCCAAAGACAACAAAGCAAAAACCTAGGCAACTACAATTATGATCGAAGAACGGTGTTAAAATATTAGTACTATTAGATTATAAGTCTTTATAAGTATGTACAAGTCTTGTCGCAATTTTTTCAGTCCGTAAACATAGTTAAGGTTGTACTTGCTGGTTCTTTGATGTTGCTTATGTAAACGCTAAATAAGACAGGACCCAACAGTGACTCAATGCGGATGGCATGATGACAGTGTAAGAAGAAAATGAATGTGTAAACAGTATAGTTTTAGTAAAGTACTTACAGGAGAAGGAATAAAAATGTATTTGCTCTCCTAACAAAAAGTTTAGTCGTCTAAAAGAGAAAAAGCCCAATCCATATAAAGGGCACCTTTCTGTGAGATCTTATGTTAGTGCAAGTCAATTTGGCAAAGTAGCAAACGTCAGATTGCCTTTGTTGAGTCTTGACATTCAAGTAGATCACAGACTCATTTCTGAAAATAAATAGTAGTTATTTCCAAATATTGATTTATGTTCAGTAGTATTACCACATGTTAATTTGAGCAAGCCCACTTTTATAATCATTAAATATGTTTAGCTAGGGAATTATTGCAATTGTGAAAATGGCAGACAATTGTATCTATTTCTAGATAAACAAATCTAACTATTGTAAAAATATTAATGTAATTCAGGCTAAAACGGCAAAAATAAAAAAGACATCTACAGACTTTTGCAAACCTATGCTAAATAATGCGTTTATAAAGGGAAGTTGGAGATCTGAGAGAGGAATATATTAGGCAAAATAATGATGAATGGAGAAAACAGACAAATATTGCTCTTACAAGTTAAGATAGTTGGAGCATATAGCACGGATGTAGGAATACCGACTCTTGAAAAAAGTACTTCTGCTAGAAGAAAAACGAAAAAGGAGAGGTAAATTAAAAAGGAATGGACAACAGCACTGAAAGAAAATATAGCGAAATTGAGAGTGGAGAACTGACAAAAGAAAACAAGAAATAGGAACCAGTAAAAGAAAATGGTCCAATATTTTGAAACCATGGGCTTGCAAGGTCTTCAGTACTGTTTATTATATAAATGATTATGTAATCTTGCAAAGTTTTTTTTTATTACTGCTTGCTACAGATGGTTAACTCAAGTAGTCGTGTATAAGATGCCCCAAATTCTAGTCTTACTTACTTAGTAAAGTATTTGGTTTACAAGTTTTGGCGCATTACTGATCAACAGATTTTTTTAACTCTGTTTTAATTTGATCGACTGTGTCTCTTATGATCTCAACACTTCGATCTCTTTATTTTTGCCTATATCTTGTGTTTTATGGTTCTACTGACTTTGGTTTGATAAGGTTTTTGCTTTGAGGGTCGTTTAATTGGCTACTATGACTAATCGTCTTTTTGGTGTTTGCTTTGGTCATCTTTTAAAGTCGATAAGTTAGCTGTTCTGTTATCTTTTTGTCTTTACCTAACTATGTCCGAAGATACTTACTTACAAGGTTTACTTTTTTCACTAGTTGTATGTTACTGATTAACCGAAATGTTGCGAAAATTCTTATTGTCAGATTCTCTTTCACACTTACCTATTTACAGGTTTTCCTCATTTTATTGATCGGCAAGGCTTCTCTTGTGATTTTTTCCTTGTTCTCGATGGTATATCAATTCGAATAAGGTTTGTGATTTTTTTAGTCGTTTTGCAATTGCAAATATAGCTTAGATGTTAATGGTCTTATTGAATTAATGAGTTTGATTTTTTTGTTTCTAGCTATGTATATTGCTTAATGGTTGATGGTAACGGTTTGAAGGATTGCCAAAATACTTGTAATTCATTTATGCTGCAAAGCTTCTAATCCTTTGCCAATTTTTTTATTGAGTCTTCTATTTATTCACTGCCATTTTTCAAAAACGATCAGCTATTAGCATTGATTTAGATTATTCCCAAGCATTCTAAAATCTAATCTAGAACTTTTGGCATCATTTTGTAGATCATTTTCACTATTATTTCTTCTTCAGTCAGCTTGGCTGCAAAAACAAATATTTACAAACTAAGAGTAATGCTTCTATCCTTCCGCTAATATACAAGATTTATTAAAACACAATTCAGCAAGACTTCTTCCTACTGATTGGGGTGTTATTTACATAAGGCAGTATTTATAACACGCATAATTTATTTTAATGTCACTTTATGTACAATAGAATCTGCTATTTAAAATATCAATTAACACTTTAATTATAAAAAAAGTTACAATATAATAACTTATGATACATGCATAAAGGCTTCTCATTTATGCATACTTATTGCACTGAAGAATTTGTTTTCGTTCATAGTTCACATAAAGCATAAACGCATTTAAGTTATTTTTAATGTATATTATTTTCAATTAGCTCAACAAATATTTTATTTTTCATGAACTGCCACTGTAATATATAATGGTAATGATAATTATATACTAAAGGTTCTAAAGAATAAAAACTTATTATTTCATACGTAGCTAAATAACAAACAATAACATTTCCGATCAAAAAGCCGGATAATAATAATAGTAGGTAACAAGTAATCGCAGTTAACAATTCAAGGTACCCGATAACATTGGACTGAGATAGGCTTTTACAACACTCACATGAAAGGCTTATTGTTTAGGAAAATGGGCAGAAATTTAGATATACCCTACCTCAAAATCGCACGAAGAAAATTGGTCACTCTATTCTGTAACACTTAAAAAGATAACGAAGAGATTTTTTTAGCGATTTTTTATTAATTTTGTAGAGAAGTGATTGTATCCTTGCAGTTTACATCCTAGACTTTTCAGAAAAGTTTACGAAGTTTTGGGAAAGGCATTTGGCGTTGAGATATCCGGAGATTGAGGTTCGTCCTGTAAAGGTAACAAAACAAATTAACTTCTTACGTAACGCCAGACATCAAATACATTAATAACATACAGACCTGGGACACGATACTCGAACGATTACTGGATATTCCTAAATCACCAGTAAAAGGTGTGCGAAGAGATGGATCTAAATTATTGGTAGTTTCTGGATGTTCAAGACTTGTGCTTAAATCTATAGAAGAGTCGCTGTATATAAAAATATACATTAGAGACATTTATTTATAACTATATCAGTAATTTACTGCTCAACTCACCTGATGACACTCCTTCTATCCGACATAGAAATGTCAACTTTAATGCGATCTACAAATTCTTGTGTACTCTTATCCTCGTCCCCAGGATCCTCTTCTAAAAGCGGCACTTCATCTTCTTGAACTCGTGTTGTTTCTTCCTGTTGCCTAGCCTGTTGCTCTCGCTCTCTAGCAATTTCGTGACATTCACATTTACAGTCTTCCGGATTAACGTAACTATAAACTACATTCTCTTGGAGAACAGATTCGGAAACTTCGATATTACCTCTAGAAGGAATCGTTTGTATTCTTCTAGGAGGTTTTCGTCGTTCCGGTATTTCTTCAAAATTGATCCATTCTTTCTGAACCCCTTTTGGTGGGAGTGGTGGAGGTCCCGCTTCGCTTTCTTGAGTCGGCGATGAACGTTTTTGCGATGATTTTTCTGCAAATGTGAACCAATTCGCACTTGTTGCCGGCCGCCGTGGAGATTTTGCTTTAGTTGTACGATCGGTAGATTCATCACGTGGTAAACAAATCTTTAATTTTTCTATTGCTTTTGTGATATTCTCTGTATTTACTGCACCAACTACATCTTCACAATAATCTTCTAATGTACTTAAATTTATGGGTGTTGTTGATCTGGGACGTTCTATAGGATAAGTTCTCATTTCAAATGTTCCTCGTTGTTTAACCGGAACTATCGGAACGGCAACCGATCTTTCCAATGGCAGTGTTGTGGGAACATATGGTAATTCGTCTTCGAATGAATCTTGCTGATAAACCAGTCCTTTTCTCTCAGGTTCAACGCTTTCCGGCTTCTCTTCGGCTTCTTTTTTAGCTTTCAAATAATCTAATTCGCTGTCTCTTTCAGATTCAGAAGAATAACGATCTTCGTTTGGAATGGAACCTAACATAATAGAATTTTTATTATTTTTAGTTTCTGCTGAAACTCCTTTTGGTGGTTCTTCTATACGCCCTACTTCATCTGCTTCTTTACTCGAATTCAGACTTGCAGATCTTGAAATTTTTTTACGTTCTTTTATAGTTTCTCTACTAGCACTTTTTGGAATCTCATCTGGCGTTACTTGCTTGTCCACAGCTGGTGGTGGTTTTTCACTTACCGGCTCAACAACTTTTTCTGCTATTTCAGGCTGATTTGTGTCAGTTTTCGTATCTGTTACAACATCTTTCACATGTTTTTCCTTTGGTAACTTAGTTGTAAATATGTCGTTATTATTATTACCTAAATTTGTCGAAAATACAATATTCTCACTACTGGTGCTACTTTGTCTTTTACTACTATCGGTTTTAGAATTTTGCACTGGTATATTGCTTTCTGTATCCCCCGGAATGTCTTCGACTACTGCATCAACACGCTTAGTCGTATCTATAACAGTCTCTTGCGAATCTTGGCTTGAACTTTTTAGTTCTTGTAAGATCGTTCTATTTTCATAATGCGTTGGCGAATGAAGAGGTATTCGTATACTCTCTCCGTGCAGAGGAGTTTCATAATACTTTTTACTAGGCAAATTGGCATCAGTGTTAAACTTAAACTCAACATTAGCTATACCTTCTAAACTACTTAATACTTCAGGTGAAGATGCATCTACTCCGGATTTAGACTTAGTGCTAGGTTTTTTCGGTTTGAAAATGGATAAAACGGATTTTTGTTGTTTAGATTTACTGTCTATACTCTCTGTGGAAGATGGGGCTGTAGATAAAGATGATCTTTCTCTTTCTCTACTTTTCGATCGACTTCTAGTTCTTTCGCGAATATTCTCACTAGCGTCTTTTAATATCCCTGTTAATGTATTTTTTCGTTTTAAACCGGGAACGGTCGGCGATTCTGGACTAACAATGGTTTCTCTACTTTTGAATAGCGACGTAAAAGAACTTCTTCGAGATAATGAAGGCGATGGGGTTTTACTACTTACTGTCGTTTCTTTGAGTACGTTGTGTCTTGTTGGTTTTGGACTAGCGGTAGGTGTATCTGACAGGTTTCTACTTTGATTTTCCGTATTGCGGGTACTAAAATTGACGGTTTCAACGGGTGCTTCTCCTACGACTTGAGTGAAAGACTGAAAGGGCTTTTTGCTAGTTTCGTTTAAATCCAAACAAACAGGTTTTTTGACTTCTTGATTAGTAGTTATTGATGGCTCTTCATCGTACATGTGATCAGGTTTTAGCTTAATTCGGATATATTTTGGTTCTTCCTTATTTCCTGAGGGTGATAATGGAGATGATTTATATTTTTGTACTGAAGGCGATGACGAAGCGGATTTGGATCTACTTTTACTAACTACTTCTTTATTTTTACTTTGTGCAGTCGATTTAGAATACGCCGCAGATTTAGCTTCTCTTAATTTCGGCTTTAGCACAGTCTCTTTTACTAAGTCTTTGGGAAGGGGACCCTTTAATGGAATATAGGTATATTCTACGCCGCTTGGAGAGAGGTACTTTCCCGGTATTAAAGTTCTGTCAGAATTATTGCTTTCACTAACCGATGGTTTATCCACAGTTATAGTAATATCACTTTTTGCGACTGTTAAGGGTTTTTCCGACTTCTTTACCGGCCTTTCGTTAGGCACGTTAGCACGCATATTTTGCTCTTTTGTTTTACTTACTTCCATCGATATTCCTTCCGCTAGGATAGCTTCTCTAGGGTCGTGTTTTCGTGATAATAAAACTTTTTCTAAAACATCCGAATCAACCTTGGTCCCGGGTTGTCCTACAGAATGCTGAGCTGACACAGGGGGTTTATTACCACAAAAAGACGTTTCTAGCAGCATCTTATGAGGCGACGGCGAGCGTCCCGACTGGCCTGAAATAATTGATAAGTGGCTGACATTAGAAATACGACTGTGTGTGGATCCCTGACTACCAATGCTCGATAATCTAGATGTTCTTCCGGATATGGACAGCAAACCAATTTCTGAGCTTTGCGAATCCTTACGCTGATACAGAGAATCCTCGTGCAGACAGGGCGACTGAGGACGAATTTTGTGAGCTTTCAATTTCTCTTGAGGATCCTGGAAATCGAGTTCTTCAGTGGAAGACCGCAAATCAAGGGTGCCTTCTTCTTTAAAGGCTAATCCCAGTTTAGCGCCGCCTTGATCGTGCCCTTCGAAAAGCTCTCTTTCAGGGGTGCTGTCCCTACTGTCTTCGTGGTGAGAGGAACTGCTGGCTCTGGAAATATCAATTCTAGGCGTACTTGGTGTCTGTAGGCTCATTTTAGTGCTGGTTTGTGATTCTTGCGGCGTCGACAAGGATGATATAGTTGTGCTCGGTGGAGTAGCCGGAGCACCTGCAGTGGCACTTAGAGGAGGCGTCACAGGAGCTCCCACCAAACTAATCCCGGTGTAAATGAATTCTTGGGTTTGCTCCACATGCGCTGGAGTGCTCGGTGTAGCGTCTTCACGGATACCGGGAAGGCGAACCACGGAGCCAGCTGCGTGCTTATCTTCAGGACTATCCAGCTAAAAATCATGATAATGTAATAAAATTTTCGAGAAGTTTGGCAAAGCAAAAAAAGCTAGGAAATGTGTCTAAGTGGAGTGGATTAGCTTGCGTTGCATTGTGGTTTACTACATGATACGTACACGGGATCTCACCTCATCTGAGAGGTCCTCGAAAGAGGCGAAAGGAGCAGGACCCATGCGCTTCTGGCGACGACTGGGGGCACTTGAGGGAGCTCCAGGACTCGACATGACGTTAACTAATGGGTTACACTGGCAAGCAACGTATAATATAATGGAATATTTACTTTATCAAAAACATTTTATTAACAGAGTTACGTTTATTAACATCTACGCACATACACATAAATGGGCGAATCATAAATACCTATTTAAATTTCAAATAACAAAAATTGGGGTATATTTACCTACAATGGAACTCCCTTTTATCTTACGACAAACATTATATAAAACTGACGAGAGGAAAAAATTGTTACTACGTTTTATGTGCTAATGTACAAGAAAGTTAGGACAGCTTTAAGTAATAATTGCCGTATAAATATATGGCGTTTCGCTTAAATTATGACTGCTTCTTTGTCTTATAGTAAATTATTTTTTATTTTTAGCTTCCCCTTTTATATGTAGATATTTAGAATCTTAGAAAACTAAAGAAAAATAAAATAAAATTCATAATATAGTACCAGCACATAGCTGTTAAGTAGATAAACATAGAACTTCATATTTTTCTTTTTTTATTACTGGTTGGAAAAATATTTGATAAAAAAATTCTTTATTGCTGCTTTGCTACAAAAGGTCAAGTTCAGATTCTATAAACCAGCATTCTGTTAATGGAACTGACTAATATTTTTTAATTTTCTAGAATATTTGCTTTTTTGTCCATAAAACACAATTAAGTGACACATAAACGAAATACATTACAGCCTTTTTTCCAACCTCTTTAAAGAATCAAGTATGTATGGATGGTGATTTGAATATGTTTAGATTGAAAAACATCGAGTTAGCCCTGTGTTAAATAAAATAATGTTTGACCTCAGTTAACCTCGTTTGACTTGATTTTGACAGATAGGCAACTAACATAACCCTTTTTGTTTAATATATTCACCCATTGACAAGTTTAAAAGTGTTGAAAAAATAATTTTCAATAAAAAATGAAGTCTGGGTTTATCGATTATTGAATTTGTTGAATATTTGAAATGTTTCTTCTCAAAACTTACTTTAAAATGCAATTCGGAAATTATTTGAATCTTCTGAAACTTCGTTGTTTTACGTACAACGTTTTCAAAACTGTTCGTCAGCTAAACATCAAACCAATGGAACTGTCTAAAATCCAATATTTGTTTCCAATAACCTTTCGGTTCAAAATATCCATAAAACTAGTTATAGATAGTATACGGAAATGTTTTTGACAGATTTATGGAATTACTGCATTAATTAATTAATTAACGCTTACCTTCCACATGAAAACTTGTGTACTAACAGAAAATTTTTCTGCGTGCTACCATGAGATAAAACAATCAAAATAATCGTAAGAGCATATAAAAATATTCTAAGAAATTAAATAATAGATAAGTCTTTGCTAACTATTGTAATTTGAGAAGAGATACATAATACCTTGCAGTTGCATGTCATGAATATTATACCAATAGCAGCTAAAGACTAATCCTATTGTCTCTTCATTTCTAAAATCATATTTCTCTTGACAACATTCACAAAATAACTGACTCAAAAAGTTGCTTACTCAAAATTAGAAATCTCTATATTTTGTTTTAGTGGAAAACCTTAGCAACTGGAACTAGAATTCCAAACAACTACTGATGATGAAAACTAAAAACTATGAACGCATAAGAAGGAAAAAAATAGAAAAACATTTTACTTCGCCTTCTAGGTGTAGTTATGTTTTTGGTCAAACAAAGATTTTTTGGGTTTTTTGGAGTCAAATTATGACACATCTTCAAAAATTGAAAATGAATTAACTCAAATTGAAAAATTACGCCAAAGACAATATAGCAATGGTTATTAGAAGTGTGAAGTAATCAGATACGTGAAGACTACTAAAATCGCAAAGACTGATATTCTCAAGAACTAAAGAAGTTAAACCCAAGCCATTAATTTCGCATTGTCAAATCGTTCTCTGGAAATTTTCCAAATTTGGAGTTTTAGAGTTTTTTAGCCTTACATCATCCATAAAAAATTCTGCAGAAGGTAAATATAATAGAGTACATCTACTAAATAAAAATTTTAGAAGTTCTATGTGTCCCCAAACAAATATGGATACAAGATCGATCTAGATTCTGTTTTCTGCTGTTTTTCTACCTTATCTTCTTTTCTGTTGTACGGTTTTAGTACAGATGAAACGGTGCAAACACGAAAATATTTGCAAAGAGCTGTAACCAACCTTAAATAGTGTGAAGTAAAACATCAGACTGTTGCTTAAAGAATTGCGAAGAACAACAAAAGATGTTGGCAAGCCTGTCGAATTCCATTACTTTGTAAATTTTGCACGCCAAATCACCAACGAAATATCAACCACAAACGAAACAAACAATCCCAGAAGATTTAATACCATTGCTTTCCTTAAAAGCATCATTCGTAGCCTCATATATTAAGCCAGTGAGGTTATTATCCAAATTGGCCACAAATGAAGACGGACTTTCTGCAATAAGAGAATTAACTTCTTGATTCTTATGGTCTACTGCGTTTTATTTTGTGTATTCTTATTGTTTGTTTATCTGGTGTCATTTAATTATGTTGTATCGGTGAATCAAAAAGTGATCAATCACGAGCTAACATTCTCGTGTTCGATTTTCCACAAAACCATCTAAATCTGAAATAATGATTAATACCCAAGATATTGCAAGTATATGGTTATAATATTCTGGAGAATAGAAATATCTTCTGTCACTTTACTTCTAAAAATCAGTATCCAACAAGCAGAGTAATGTCGAATCTATTCGATTAAATAGACAATTTGGTCGCCGATGATAAATCCAATCCGTATCATAGCCATCATTTAAACGTCATGTGCGTTCTGTAGTGACTAAAGTTGAATTTCTAATCTTTTTTTTTGGAATGACGTCACAATTTTCCTTTTTGTTTTGTCTTTAGTTAAACAACAAAACTGAGAAAACTAAACAAACAAAGGCACTGCATTTATTGCAATTATGGCAATGCTTTTATGTATTTTAGTTACTTTCAGCATAGTTAAGTCTGTTTCTGACTTAATTTAAGCCACACATAAAGTTGCTAGATCATGACGTCATCCCAGAAGGATAACAAAAATTCCATTTTTTAGTATGATATCGCACTTCGTCATTAAATAATGTCTTTTTCGCATCCTGATACGACGTTTCTGAATTGTGACATTTTGACGTTCTTTCAAACGTGAATGCAACGTAACTGATGACCAAGAAATCTAATTAGACGTTATTCTGTTTGCTGGTTATTTCTTAATAGTTTTGCTAGTTTTGAAGCAGGAACCAAGTCGATTTCTTCTCGCACGAATAGAATTCACATGAAATTTGCTTAAAATATTTTCAGATGAGTTTCCTGTATTTGTTTTCAGTGTGATATGTATTAAGTAATTAAATGCAAATAAAGGTTTGGTATAGAATTTAGATTAAGACTTTGATAAGACCAAAGCATGAAATCTGTTTTAATTGCTGTTGAATCGATTTCTTTCTGTTTTGATGGTTTTTGTTGGGAATGTTGTTTTGCCAAAGGACGTATGAATAATTTCTCCCAACTGCTGATTAAAACAAAACTTTGAAAGGAACACGACATGGAAATGATCGATACATCTTTAATAATTTTTGAATTGGACAAATTAACTCGGAATTGGAAATGATTTCTGAGGTTCGCCCTGTAAACCTTGTATTATCCCATTTATCCCCTTAAAAGATATTTTAATATTTTTCGTTTGTTTTATTTTATTTTATGAAAACTGTTGAATATAACTCATTCTGTAATCAAAGCTTGGTTTACTAAATGTGTATGTGTGTATATTTGTGGCTTGGTTGCTATAATTTAAACACAAGAATTTTGCTGATTTCTAGATGATTGATGACTGACAATTCTTAGCGTGTCGTCAATGGCGTACAGTGAAAATTTTGATTATTTCTTAATATTTTATTAAACTAAATATTAATTAGTTCCATTGTTTTCAAAACATTTTCTTCTTGAATATGTTACTATTAGTGAGTGGTAGCGTTTGTCTAGTAACTTGTAGTGTAATAGTTTTTTGTGGTGAATTAACTAACTGCTATTGTTATACTTAGTGTAATAATGTGTAATTAATACAATAGAACAAATAGAACCAAACTTTTCAAATGAAATAAGATCATGACTGCCGTAGAAGATGATTTCGATTTGCCTGATATAAGCGTACTGCTGAGAACACTCGAAAAAATAAATTTTTATTATGTCAAAATGGTAGAGAAGAAATCATTTAGATAAAAGAGAAGACAGAAAAATCTGTTACGTGGATGAAATTTGGGTCAACTAAGGACACCCGGTATCAAAAGTACGGTAGAGTAGAACTTTAGAAGAAGTCTAAAAAGAGTTGAAGGTTTCATTTGGAAAAGAACGATGTTTAATCATCATACAGATTGGCAGCGATAGTGAATTTATTAATAACAACTTGTCGATTTTCAAATTCAAATGAACTGGAAATTATAAAGGCAGAAGTTGTTTGCAAACAAAAGATTTAGTTTTTGTCACCAATTGGAACTACTGGCAACTTCGAAATGGAGAAAAGGTCGAATTATAGAGTGGTTGCAAGATTAAGGCATTCCATATGAAACTCTTGAAAGTTCAACTTTTAGAAATATGTACAGTATGCGATAATATGTACCATAGCAAATAAACAAGATACTACAATCTTATTATTGCAACTTTGTTGCTGCATAATGGTAAAGAGGATATGGAAGCCCTCTATTTTTAATGCTGCAATTAGCAAATTGAACATAAATGTGGTATTTGGATTACTGTAAGCAACCTGTCTATGTTTTTAGGGTTCATCAACTGTTGGTCCTTACCCCGTGTTTGTTGGAAGAATGAGTCACTTCCTACAATCTTTTTACAGATGAAATTGGTTTGTAATCCTATAAACTTAATAGTTTGTAGTGTAACATTATTAAATATATGTAAACTACAGAAAGGTTTTTTTTTTAATATCAAACTAAAAGCTTAACTAAGTTTAACAAAAAAAACTGTTAAGTTAATATTTTAGTAAAATTAACAGCAAAAAAATCTTTAGTTCAATGTTTTTGCATATTTTTACTCTGAAAAACAAGCAAAAACTTTTGCTTGAAAAAGGTATCCATCATGCTAAAGTCAATTCATAAATACTCGTAACAGTCATTAATTCGCAGAATTTGACCGAAAAAGCTGGAAAACATTTTTTGATTTATTATGTTATGTGTTCCTTGTTAAGAAATGGATTTGCCATATACAGACTTTCTACCGTTTCTCAAAATTATATTATAATGCGATGCCAGAAAAGTGCTCAAAACAAAGTTACGTTCAAGTTACTAAATAAATATGAAAGCGAAACAAGAGTGAACTAGAATATTTCACATGTTTAAAAACTGTAAATTTTACTTAAATAAATACTAAAAAGGAAGTACTGAAATGAAATAGAATAAAATGATGTTCCATGCTTGAACAGTGTTTGTCAAAAACTTGTTAAAAATGCTTATGAATATTTCACAGATAAGAGAATTTTCCTACCAAAATTTTCTTTTTTAGTTTCGACGAGTCTTATCACTTTGTCCAATCAATATCGAAAACTTTTCCCACTAAAACAAACTGCTTTTACAGAACCTTCAATTGACAATGTTATCGTAAATGTCAATCTAAGTCCCTTACTCGGCTAACTTTGGGTCATTTAATACTCAAAGAGATAGGAAAAATTTCAGCACACGGAACTGTTGACTTAAATTTACAAAAAAAAACGTGACATATTTAAAAATGGCCTCTTTTTATTTTTACTTTAATCTACAATATTACCATCATTAACGTGTAATAAAAAATGTCAGTGTTTCCTGAGTTGAATTTAAATTTTCATGTTCACTTAATGTTAATGCCCTTTTGGTCTTGAACTTTACAACGTTTTAGAATTCTTGAGATATTTTCGATTTTCTGTTACGTCCTGGTTATTTATGATTCTGTTGCTGCGACGATTTTACATTATTCAGGAAACTTTTTAAAGTAGTTACGTGATCATCAGATATTTTCAACGAACTTTATCGTTTCTATCTACCAGAATGTTTGAAAAATTAGTTCCAAAAGATATTCAATGCAAAAAATATATAAACAATAGTAATAAAATGGTTTAAAAACTGACATGGATGGATTGTTAAAACAAAAGAAAAATTATCACAATTTTACCTCAATAACAGACGAAGATATCGCCAAACTTTGGAAGCTTTACAAAAGGATCACGCAACGGTCACGCGAATGTATACAAACATGCAAACCTACATTATTTTGTTAAATACATCATAAAACTGTTTATAATTACACATTTCACGTGCAGTGGCTAACGAACACTTTAGTATATTTCTGGCAATATAAAAAATAATGGTCATTTCCTCTGTGTCCTCTAAATAAATTACTGCTGACTAAATTAATTTAGCATATAATTGCAATGAAAGAACTGTGGAAGTACGTCAGGTAACACGTAAATACGGAATGTGACGCGTGGGTTTTTGTTGTTTCAGTAATTAAATTGGCATTATTATAAACAATAATGCTACTTAGAAGCAGATTTAAATGTTAGAGCAAATTAAAATAAATCACCGATAATGTAAACCTTTGAGATTAAAGAATCTTTGTTTCAGATTTTACAGAACTTGAAAAGTGGGTTTATGAGTGTTTGCTTCATGAAAATTTGATGTACTACTAAAACAATTTGGACAAGGCCGTCATTCATATTCATTGTAACTCAATTTAAACGAATTATTGTACATATATGATAAAGTGGAAATATACTTCTGTTTCTCAAAATTTAATTTCATTATATTGATACGGACGTAATAAATTCTAAGCGTTAAATTTCTGAACGATAAAAATTAGAGCAATTTGGCGATTGTATGGGTTATGAGAAAGATAGAAAAACACTTACTACTTTCTATGCAATTAAGGCTCTTCCACTTATTTATTTTTTGATTTACAAAACGTAAATGTCAAATTTAAACTCCAAAAGATGCCATTTCTGTTTTTTGTGGCAAGATAACTATTAAACGAAAATGTATTTAAGTACACTATTAACTATATCAGTAATAGGTTTACAAAAGGAAAAGCAACTAAAAAGGTACACACAATTATTTTCCAAACTCGAAGCTATTGAAAACATTAATATATTTCGGTGTTGCTACCTTTAAAATAGCGTTTCGTAACTTTCAATGACCTATCCACTAGTTATGTATTGATGTTTTTTATTATGTATTCAACACCTATATACAGTGTGTCCCATATCGTGTGGGATTGCATGGGTAACTTTCTTATTAAAGTTAGAGATTTGGTTAAACGAACAATGTTGTGCAATTTTGTATGCCCATTCAGATTTAGGTTAGAAAAGTTTAAAATTCATAACCCATTAGCAATTATTCTAAAAAAAGTAAAAATCACGGTTTTTTAAAAGTCAAATGTCTCCGTAATTTAGAATGTTAGTAAAACGTTTTAACATGAAAGTTGCTTGCTTTGATGAGATACACTTAAAAATGATGCCAAAACAAAATTCAAGATGTCGGATTCCGACTTATTAATAGCAACTTTTTTTTTAAATGGGTGCCGTATTAGATTTTTACATGATGAGATAGAATTTGTTTTTCTCTTTTCATCGATGTATAACAACCTAGGTTTAAATTAAATAATACCGACAATATTAATTATTTTAATCTTAAATCAAGTAGGCACAATACGAAATGAAGGTAAAAATTATTTTTTAATAAAATGCAACAAAACAAAACAATGTAATACCACTAACTGTTAAAATGACGACAAATCAGAGTAAATACTCAAAATGTCCTTTATTAGCCAAACACAAACGACACTGTTTTGCAACACTGTTAGTTACTTTACGCAATGTATTGCGATTCATTAAATAAATTAATTAAATGCTTCCACCACTGCTTTCTACATTATTATAATTGAAATGACTTTCATACACTTTATTTCTTATAGTTAGTAATAGTCGAGAGGTGTCCAGTCCGCTGATCTGTCTGGCCACTGAACAGGTGTATTAGTCGTTAATACCCTTTCATTGTGCGCAGGAGCGCCATATTGCTGATACCATATTCGGATATTTTGTGCCAAAGGCAGACCATCTAAGAAACCTTCTAAAGATGTTTGGAGAATTTCCAGATAACGTCAAGGAGTTAAGTTCTATCAAATATTATGGGCCCAATTAAACAGTTTCCCAATATGCCACAAAAAATATTAAAGCCAAACCGAACTTGATTTTGCCGTGGAATTACTATGTGTGAATTGTCCTGTGCCCAGTGGTGCTCGTTATGTCGATTAGAAACTCCGTCAGAAAAGTAAGATTTATCAGTCCATAAAACTCGATTAATAAAATCATCATTTTCGGTACATTTGGTGATAAACCATCTACGGATATTATCATTTGGTAGTAGAGTTTGGGTAACATTCATTTTATAGAGGTGAAACTTGTGCTTTTTTAAACTTTGAGAGGCTTTACATTTAGATACATTAACTTGGGTTTCTATTTCCAGAGTCCAAATGTTCGGATTAGCTGCCACACAGGCCAGTGTTAATTTCTCAACATCAACGGCCACATTTATATTTCAACTGGGTTTTTCTAAACATCCATACTACTGCATATTTCTGTCTAATGTGTTAAATACCTTAATGTCTAGTTGTCTTCTTTTAGGAACGTTGGTTAGGTATCTTTGAGCAGCAATGCGGGAGTTTTTGTAACATTTATGTATGTACAAAACATGACATATTGTTCGTTTGTTGGAAAATTCACCATTTGAACTAAGTAAGTAATTTATAAAACAATTATTGCAATTCACCACTTTACAACGAAATAAACCAATACTATTATTTATAGAATTGTTAAACTAATGCAACGAGATATTCTGACATGTTATAACAAATTTTGTTTTATTGTTATTCAATTGTTTTAGTGCTTACTTGATTTAAGATGAAAACAATTAATATTATCGGTATTTTTGCACAACATTGTCCATTTAACCAAATTTCTATCTATAATAATCAGAAAGTTACCCATGCAATCCTACTCGATCTAGGACACACTGTATACAGGGAATTTTTTCATATATTCGCGAGTTATGAAATGTGTTTTTCTCTGATGTATTCAGATAAATACAAGTTTCTGCTTATACAGAGTAAATCTTAAGAATGTACTCAAACTTTAAAGGCTATTCTAGGAACTATTCTAAAGTCATGACGTAATTCGTTATTTCGATCTAACAATCTGTTGGTTATTTAGTCCCTGCAAATATTTGGTGTTTTTGTTGGAATTCTCAGCCTGCTTCTTAAAATTGCCAAGCTTTCAATAATACTGTGAAAATCCATATCTTTAAGTCCTTAAGTATGGTACCACATGCAATATTCAGATGGAGTTTTTGTATGGTTATTACGATTAGGTATTTCCACCAGTGTAGTGGCAGGTATAAAAGAGTGTATTTAAGTCTGACACTCTGTATTTTGTAAAAGTCACGCTTTAGGATGTAGTAAGTTCATCTAAACTTGCTTTGAACACTTTTAAAGTTTGAGCTCATCTTTCAGATTAATTTTGTATATCCATCAAATCCAAAGTCAAATAGTGATTAGATAAGACTGAGGTTGATCCTCACGTGGAGATTCGGCATAACTAAAATTGGTGTTTTACATCAATCACCGAGACTGTGCAAAGTATTGTAGCCCCCTAAGTCTACATCGCTACATTATTAGTCCCTTGTAAGCTTGTTTAATGCTAAATTAATAAACGGAAAATTGCTTCTTTTATCTTTGCATCAAGGCCTCGAAAGGTTTTTGAAGAATCCTGTACTGAAAAGTACCAATCTTTCATTGATGAAACTTCTACAGCCTCCGTGGTAGGATAAGGAATGCAACTGAGTAGTTTAAAGAAAGAGACATTGAAGACCTAATACAAGAGGAATAGCTCACTAATAACAATCTACTTCATAAAAAAGAGACGGTGGCTGCTAAAATATTTTTGAGGAATAAAGCCAAAAGATATTGAGAATTATAAAAACAAGCACGGAGAATTCAACAAATTCTCATTTGTAACAAGATATGTAACAATTATGGGTTTATGCGAATAATATAGCAACAACTACAATAACTAAATATTTGAGCACGACGCTCATGAAAAACGGCAAAACTTAATCACACTGACTGAATCACAGTATAGTCTTGAAAAAGTTAATAGCAACTCTCCAAGTCTAGATAATATCAGATAGTATGCTGAATAAACTACCAATTATTGCAAAATGTTAAATGCACGTTAAATATATTTAGTGGTGTTTGGCTAAAAAGAGAAGTTATCGATTAATGAAATAGCGTTGCTGCAGTTCCAATACTTAAACCAAGAAAGATCCCAATATTGCCAGTTTCTTTAGACCAGTTTCATTGTTGTCCTGCATTACAAGACACTAATCTTTTTATAAACTTCTGTCCTGGATTACCTATGCCACTGGGGAATTTAAAGGGGTATAGAAACTTCTTCATGTTGTACTTTAGTCAAGAAATGCCTCAAAATAGGCATGTCAACTATCACTTCTCGTGGTCCACTTTAAACTGTAGAGCAAATACACTGAACCCGCACTACATAAATATAAGAGAATAATGGCTACATTCTGTAAAAACATTTTTCACACACACACACTCGTACATTTTGATATGCAACTAAAAAAGATGTACGAATAGAAGAAGAATATTGAAGAGTTGCGTTTCTATACAGGGTCGCTAAAAAGTATGGAAAAACGCTACCCCCGCAGAAACAGTAAGAGATAGACAAATGAGATTTGGAGATCTTAAAGTAGGCATTGTTTGCCATGTTTTGCGATGAGAGTTAAGATCATATCTTCAATTGTTTTTTTCGTACGACCGCCATCTTGAATTTCTTTAAATGGATCACTCTATATATGACCCTATATTTCGATAAGGATTTCTAAGGCGAATTCAATAACATAAGGGTTGCTATACTTATCTTGAAAGGTTTTGGAGATAATCGCTATTCTTTTGTCAAGGATTTCTTAACTTCAAGGACGGATTCGTAATGCAAGTAGTTCCCCCCGATTATTTGCAAAATTCCTTACGAACATTTCAAAAGAGATTGTTTCATTGCCAAGAAGTTAACGCATCGCATTTTGAACACTTCTTATAAAATTATATTGTGTTATTATCAATTCGTCACTGTTTGGTCTTATTCCACCTTTTTAGTTTGCTCTAACATCGATCTATTATTTTAAATAAGTAGGCTAAGAAAAGGATTTTTACGGTTTTCTTTTACTTTAATTACTTATAAAATAATCCCACATCATTTTTTTAGTTCCATTGCCTTTGCTGTTTCACGGGTAACTCGATTTTGATAGAAATTAATAGTGAAATCCTTGACAAAGGAATAGCAATTATCTCCAAAACCTTTCAAGATAAGTACAGCAATCCTATATTATTGAATTTGCCTTTAAAATTCCTATCGATATATGGGGTCATATACAGGGTGATCCATTTAAATAAATTCAAGATGGCGACCGTACAAAGAAACAATTGAAGATTTAACCTTAATTCTCTTCGCGAAACATGGCAAACAATGCCTACTTTAAGATTTCCAAATTTCATTTGTCTACCTCTTACCGTTTTTGCAGGAACAGCGTGTTTCCATACTTCTTAATAGGGGAACCCCTGACAAAAGAATAGCGATTGTCTCCAAAACCTTTCAAGATAAGTATAGCAATCTTTATATCATTGAACTTGTCTTGAAAATCCCTATCCAAATGTGGAGTCATATACAGGATATTTCATTTAAAAAATCAAATATGGCGGCCGTACGAAAAAACAATTAAAGATTTGTTTTAATTACCTTCGCAAAATATGGTAAAACAATACCTACTTTAAGCTCCTTAAATTTTATTTGTCTAGCTCTTACCGTTTCTGCGGGGGTAGCGTGTTTCCATACTTTTTAGCGACCCTGTATAATGTCAAACACTATTGATGAAGGTTGTGTGCCCTTTATCGGTGGCAGCGTTTAATTAGAAAAAACACCAAAACACTGATTCTTCGGTCATCTAGATTTCTGAATTTGCAATTTTCCATCCTTGATAATAGCAAAGGTGGAGTTATCATGAAACTAAGCAAACTTCAAGTTTCAGGCACGTGGAATCTAGAGATCCTCTTACGCATTTATTTATACAGAGAGTCGCGGCCCAGAGGCTTCTAAGACTCAATCATTCCACATAAGCTTGGAGATCGACAAACATCTTGAACGGCTAAAAAATGTGAGACTCTAAGAACTCAAAACGGCTGATAGACATAAGAATTTAAATAAACTTGAATAAGACCCGTCAAAAGTCAATGATTTGATTGATTTATTTCTTCAAAAACTTCTAGAATTTGTGTATGCATAAAACGACTAAAAGGTTTCTTTGACATTAATTAATTAATTCTTTGTTGCAAATTGAAAGTTGAGACCTCCGATCTTTTCAGCATGGGTAGAAATGAATAACGTTTGAGAAGTCCTGAGGAACAAATAGAAAAACTTCAAAAAATCACTTCTAAATCAAGGGTCAGTTTGAATTAATAAATAGCCAGACAGTATTTCTTTTTTATTGGGGATTCTTATTACAAAAATTCATCTCAAAAATCGAGATTCAATGTAGGATAAAGGTAAGTGTAAAACTAATGGCAACAGGTGGAGCAAACAAATGAAACCTGTCAAAAAAACTTTTCCCTTGGGCTTCAAATTTAAAATTACGTCACTGACATTTATATACCTGAAAGTGGAATACGGTTGTTAAAATTGGATTATACATTATATACCTACATAGTATTTGATTTAAAAGATTCAAGCGTTCTCTTTCTAGATTCGTTTCTTTATTTCTTAAGTAGTAAAGTGGATCTAAGTTAACGAATCTTGTTTTGGAATTTTGTAACTTTTTTAAAAGGAATATTGATGAATCTAAGATAAAAAGCTTCTGAATTATTCATTCCGTACAAAAACGCGTAGTTTCAACTAGGGTCCTACTGAATCAGAGCCTGAAACTCGAAATCTTACTAATTTCATTGTATTGAATGTTTCCCATCGTAAAGACGTTAATAGCTCTCAACTTAATAATTCTAGGTTAAAACAACATAGTACATACACATAGCATAAACGAGGAAAGAAAGTGCTCAATTCAGATATCAGAAACCAATGTTGATGTCTAATTGTAAGATATTGTAAGGAATACTTTTTACAGGTGGATAAGAGTAGAGATGAATCAATACATAAGAATGAGATGCAAGAAGACCACCAAAGAGATACAAAGCAAATTGGTTAACATCTTTAGCCAAAGCAATATCCGAGCATTGATATATAAGTGAATAATGTGTAATCATAAAATAAACTGCACCATATCAATTTCTTGTTTTATGAGCGCGGAAGGTAGGCTACTCAAATGCATGGAACTGAAGGTTACGAGTAAAATAGCAAAAACGAAAAGTTTTTGCAAGAAGGGTTCGAATTGTTTTGGTGTGACGATTTTATTCCACGAGAGAAACAGGATCAGTGGCACTTTTCACTCGTAGTTGAAAAGAGTGATGAAAAGAATAGCTTATGACAAGACCTTTACTCAAAGTGTCCTGGTCAAAATCCTTACGGAAATGGAAAACAAAGAAAATTAAAAAAGAGAAAATTTGTAGGGATGAATAACCTGAAAAAATAAGTATCCCAAATAAATGCCTTTGTATTATGTTCTTCAGGACTAACAGTTTCATATCTATTTTACCTAATGTGTAAACGTTAGTATATTTTTCTTTTGAGCTGTACGAACTAATAATGCGGAAATTAGAGATAATCGAGAAGTGAACTATTGAATTCTACGGCCACAATTACAGTCAATATCGGCCGAAACATTCCATAGCATAAACACATAAGTCTAAACTAAAGTGGCTATTACAATTATTCTCAACTGGATGATGTGTCTAAAAGAACAATAAACTTGTATAAATGATATAATTTGCTTATGTCTAGAAAATTAAACTAAAAACTTTTTAATTTGACTTTACCATGAGAATAAGTGATCACAAAATTTGTTGTAAATTTATATTTCTAAATTTCTCTTCTGTAATAAAAAAGTTCTAGGTGCTACTAGGACTAAATAGCAAAGCAAGACTAAATTCAAGACGATGTAGAAAGTTATACAAGCAAGATAATCAAACTAATAGTTAACAAATGAAGAAGATCTTACTAGAAAATACGTTAGCTTGATCTATTCTTTTTATTATTTACTAACTTAAGTTGGGGTTCTAATTAAAGCGAATTAAATTAAATATGACGAACTTAATTAGTCAAAATGAATGCGTTTAATATTCGAAAAGAGCCTGTCACGTTTCAATTTCTCAACCCTTCATATAGACAAATGCAAAATTGGTATTCAAATGAGTATAATAATAGAAATATCCTTAGTCGTAAATCTAATAAGTTTGCAGTAAAATTGTGATGTAATTGAATCGATAATAGTTATAATCGCTCTTGGTGATAATAAATGGTAGGTGGTTAAGGACGTAATAAATTAAAACTTGTCACGTTTTTCATTTCATTCGTGTGTCAGTTATATCGTACGGTGTTCAATACTTTTTGCAAACACATGAGATTCCGATTTTTATCTCGCCTGGTACAATGAATTTTTTAAATTTATACAGGTTGTAATTAATTTGTTGCGTGATATCAGTTACCATTTTTTAACGATTGCCATAAAAGTTTTATGCTGCTTTAATATGTTTATCTTAACGTATATTTGATTTTTAGTGTATTATTATCTTTCATATATTACTGTCAAATAATAGCATATTCTGGGAAAAATAGTTTCTATGAGAATTCTAAGCAAATTCCTGTAAATTAGGTACGCCTTTATTAACATTCGCATGTTAAATATTACTTTAGTATCTCTGTGATAGGTTTATACACAATGATTTTCTATTTTAGAACTCTTGAATGTGTTTCCGTTAAAAATCCACAGAAAAAGTTGTGTTTTATCATCAGCTTTTACAATTTCATCATAAAGGTTCTTCTGAGAGAAGGAAGAAAACATTAGGACCGCATGATATATTCCATTTTAGGTCTGCTCTTGCAGTTCTTTTGCTCCACACTTTAACCAATTTTGTCTCCATCAGTCTTCATGTCTAATAGTGTACTATTAATTCATTTATAGACTTACTAGTTTGCTATTCTAAATACACAAAAAACTTTTTTTACTATTTTGCGCTTTCTCTTATATCGATACGCTGCGAGTCATACCGAAGCATATTCCATACCAAAAGTCTCCATTGCTGAGATAGTAACCTGGCCTAACTGCCTTCCTGGCGCTGATCTCTCCGTGTCTTTGACATCCTACAGACTACATCATTTCATTCCATGCCTTCAAATGCTGTTGCCAGATTTACAAATATAATCTTCCCGATTAGCAACGTCTCCTCGGTATAATGGCGATCAGTATCTTCAAAGCATGGGCGCTAGAGATACTCTAAGTACCTATTTGTTGGTGCCTTCTTTGCGAGATCTGATGGTAATTCATTAGACCGACCGACGCTTTTAAACTAATTCTCTAGAAACTTTTCGTTTTCCAGACTTCTAAACACTTCATTTCTTAGTACACACTTTCTCTTTTTTTAGGTTCTTTTGCTGTAGCAAGATTTGACTTCTTTCCAATTGATCAGCAGCAGTAAAACACATAAGTACAATAAGCCAGCTTCCTAGCAGCAGCCATCGGTCATACTTTTGCATCAACAACAGAGCAGCATCTATATTGATCAACTTTGCTTCACCAAGCGGTATTAATCACATATCATCCCCTCTCTTTTTCTTTCTTTCTCTCCTCGGTGCCAACGCTTGTTTTTTTCAACTCCCCAAAAACTTCAAATTCAAAAAAACTTCTTTGAAAAGAAATAATAAGCAAACAAAAACTCAAATGATATTTACAAATTGAGAATTGAATAAAAAAAGAAAGAAGAGTTTCCATCCCTCAAAAGCAATCAAGCTTCATCTCTAAAACGGTTTTCAATTCCACAAATGTCTTCATCAGTTCTTTTGGGTTCTTTCCTTTCTTACAATAGATGCTTGGTGACAAACGGCATCTCCAAGTTAAGTTTGGTTTATAATTAGCTCTTCAACTTTTGCGTTATATCTTGCATTTACCATGGTCTTCATGTTGCTTACGTTTGAAAGTATAAACTGATTTTTATCTCTTTGAAAATGACCCAGATTAGGAGCGAAGAGCACTAAACTACGCTAAGCTGATGTAGAAACAAAGCTTATTTAAGATCAGACAGTTCTGTGCACAGACGATCAGGATCTACCGTGAGTACGTGGTTAGTCTTCAAGGACTTCTATCTATTTAGAAGTTTTAGTTTAGGGGTAGTTAGAACCCGGAATGTGGTTGTTTTTCCCTAGAGTTAAAGCATCAAAGAACTCTAATATTGGCTCAAGAATCGTTTCAAAACTTATACATTCGACAGCAGATATTGTAATCTTATTTCTGATTACTGTGTCCTTGACACTTTTCTATGTTACAGAATTACCAATTCCGATCAATGTGTCTCTCATTGATATCTTTACTATTCCCAATCATTCTACCGCATCGGATACTGGCTCTTTCATCTCTAGCGGGAAGTTCCATAGTTTTCATTTGTTAGGTAGAACCCTTTCTACAAAATTAGTTTTAGGATTTTAGGTTTGGACTAGGTAGTATAAGAAAACAAACTCGAAGCACTTGTTTCTTTTCTAATATATTGTAGCTAGAACAACTGGCAGTTTTGGTCAACTAACATATTGATTTGGTGCCTTCAAAATTTCTCTAAGATATAAGAAGACAAACTCGAAGCACTTGTTTTTCTTCTACAGCTATACTGTTTTTCGAAACAACTGGCGGGCGGTTTTGGTCAACCAATACTCAAATCTAGAACTTCTCGAAGTTTAGGGTTCCATGTTTGTCTAGACTATGCCTCTTTGATGATAGGTTTTAATTATTTTCCAAACTAATGTTTGCCGACGTAATCAGTTTTCTTAAATCAAATAAAATCACTTATTTGGTGATCTATTTTGCTGTAAAATATGAGCTTTCAAGACTTGCGGAGCAGCTCCATTTTATGCTTCACATTCTCTGTGTTTGGACTTTGCATTTTTAGAGCCTTCGTAACTTGAGCGGTGATAAGTTTTAAACAGATTTATGATAGTTGATTCTCAAGTTCATTTGTAAGGTAGCTTTAAAAAAATGCTCATTACTTAACTATGCACATATTGCAACCTCTTCACTTTCAGAACTACTTATTCAATCTTTCATCATATCTAGCTTCTTAAGTTTGAAGGATAATTTTTTAACGATTGAAGCTTCAATTGTTCAGAATAATTGTTCGCAAGAAGAAAACTGAAAATTTCAAAACGCAAATATTCTAGTCATACTAGGTGTGTAAATAAACTAATAAGACTGACAACGTAGCATTTAATGAGGCAACACTGGGTACCACCGGTTTAGAGGTGGGTCAACGCTAATATGAGTTTGAACTCCGTTGAGTCATTTGGTTGTCCGTAGGGATTTTTCATAAACTGTTTTTTTTTCTATTCCGTTTTAAAAAAGAGTGATACCAATTTTGAGCAACTGCAAGAACTAACAAAAATGTTTCCAGAATCCGGGATTTTGTGCGTTTTGATCGTCGCTTGATAGTCAGTTGAATTTGACTCACACCACCGTTCATGAGGTTTTGACCAATGAATTGGGGGTGAGAAGAATCTGCGTGAAAATGGTTTCGAAAAACCTTTTGCAGGAACAAAAAACAACAGGAGGGACATGTACCTTGACTTTTCATTTTCTGGAACACTTTCAGTACGATCCGAAAAAAAAGCGTCAGAGCCAAGGATAGCACAGTTCAGGCTCACCAAAGCCAGAAAAAGCAAGAATAAGCAAGTCAAGGATCAAAACCATGTTGATTTGCTTTTTGAATAGCCAGGGAATCGTCCACAAAGAGTTTGTGTCTCAAAGCCAGACGGTAAACCAACAATTTTACCAAGAAGTTCTTGAAAAACTTCGAAAAAGCAAGCATCAAGAACAACTGGGTGCTGCATCAATGCTCCTTGTCACACTGCATTTTTAATTAATGAGTTTTTGGCAAATAAATACATCTGTGTAGCTCCTCAGCCCCCTTAGTCCCCCGACTTGAGTTCTTGTGATTTTTTTCTCTTCCCAAGATTGTAAAATCACCTCAAAGGACGTCATTTTGGGACACTAGAAGACATTAAAACTGCAGTAACCGACTTGCTAAAGGCAATTTCGGTATCCGAGTTCCAGCCCTGCTATGAAGCGTGGAAAAGTCGTTTCCATATCTGTATGGCTTCCCAAGGCAATTACTTTGAGGGAGACAATGTGGAATTATAATTTTAATTAAATAAAAAAATTGTAAAAAGTCAGTCTCATTACTTTATTTACACACCTCGTATATGTTATTGTGAGGATTATTATGTAATGTTCATTACCAAATTAAAGTTTGAAGTTCTCAGTAGAATATAATAAAATCTGCAGGTAAACTCAAGAAATTTGGGCAAACTACTTGCTTTTACGAATATATTTTTGATTTTTAGAAGTTTCTCCACGAACGTGAACCAACGATGTTACATCAAATAAAAGAGTGACGACACCTATCGGAAATTAAAAGACTATACGTTCCAATTAGTCTAGGATACTCTCACAGTCTCAAAGAAAAGTTGAAACTGCCCAAAGGTTCAAATCTAATCAATGTAAAAACTATTTTAAAAATAAACTTGTAATTTAGTTTTGGTCTAACCTTTAAACTGAACTATTGCATGAGTAATATCTGAGTAACCCTCATATATTATTAAAATTGTTTTACTATACAAAAAATCATTTTTGCAACACTAACAAGACATAATTTATTACATTCTTATTTTTGGAAATTTATTAAATGTCAAGTATGCAAGATAAAAATGTTTAATTTCCATATAATAAATGTTTTAATTACTTATAAAGCTTTCCAGACGCGCCCTCGTATGTACGTAACTAAAAATTTCTTAACAAAAACAGCATAATTTTCATAACATTCTCCACATAAAAGGCAAATTTGTAATGCACAATTAAACTCTTTCTGGACAACATATTCGTATAAACCCCGTATTTTAATACTTTTACCCTGCACAAACCTAGAAGAAAATCGTTTTTACAACGTTAAAACAACATAATTAGATTTTTATTCTCTAAATCCCTTCGCAGAAACAGCCAAATACACAACAAAAAAAAAGGAAAATAACACAAAATCTCAGTGTTTTTGATCTCGCCGTTTGCTTTATAGTTTTCCCAAAGCCCTCCCTATTCATTCCTTTGGTAAAATGTGTCTGTATTCATTACAAAGAGTTTGTCCTTATTGAGAAATGTATACCATAAAAATTCAATCCTGTTAACTTTACTGCTATGTGGAACTCAAATCAAGTTACGAACAATTTCAGATGCGGTAGGAGAGTGACATTTGCAATATTGAGTTCGACTGTTAGTTTTTATTAGAGTTTACGATTGTTTCATATTGCGACTTGACATGGAAAAAAATGAAACTCTTCAGGAAAATCCAAGGAAGCTAGGAAGTTAAGTTTACCAGTTGGGAGACGTTTTAGTTAGTATGTTTGTGTATCCTTTCTTATCTCATCCTAACATGCGTTTTTTAAGTATTCAGGAGATGGAAAGTGTGTAGCATCACAAAAGATAACCAAGAAAATGTAATTTTAATCTATTCAGCTGCTACTGTTTAAAATTCTGCAATTTGTTTTTAAATGTCAACGATTCTGTTTTCAGAGAACCGTTTTAATTAAATTCAGTATTAACTCGTGATTAGGGAGAATTAGTTGGGAAATTTCTTTTAAATTAACCACCAAATTATTCTGTATAATAAATTTAAGTTTAAATACCAGAGCACTAATTCATTTACTCCCAAAAAGGTAGACAGTATACCAAATCCAAAGGAGTGAAATTGGAAGAGATTCAATGAATTTTTAAAGTAGGACATAAATAGCGTTGCGAAGCAGTTTGATTTTCCCGGATTGTCCTCGTTTTTAGCTTTTAACACATAATTCTTGGAACTTTTAAGTACAGTGCAGCGATGCATAGTTTATTATTTTCACATCAACGGTTTGTAACAATGTGATAAGAATAAAGAGGTTATTATGAAACTTTTATTACCTACTTACACTTCTCTTCGACTTTTGTAGAAAGATTGAAGTTAGGAAGTGTAGGTATTTAAATTATTACGTATATAAACTCGAACAGTTATTTGATTAATGCTAAAAAGTTTATAAAGGTTCAATGAAACTGTATTGATTCCCGTCTAGTTTTTCTTTTTTCCGTTGTCAAAGTAATCATTACAGAAAAAAAGAACAAAGTAAAATGTCTTTCACAACAAATTTAATTTGTAACGTAAATTAAATTTTCCGTTGATTTACTGTGTTTGATAGCTCAAACGAATATGCCGTTTTTAACAACTGAATCCAACTTTTCCTTTACTTTTTGAAATTTCCCTGCATTAATAGTTAATGTATTTTCAGACTAATCCTAATTTAAAGTTTTAGATATCAAGGTTTTCTTTACATAATACATTTTACTGCTTTGTATCGACACCAAGACAAAGAAAAAGCATTCATAGAGTTAATTAAATCATTACGACTACTATTAGAAATTCATGGAAACGTACTACTTGGGTGTTTGGGGTTCCTTAGAAGGTACTTCAGAGCTACTGCTAAAGTGTGTGCAAACAGTGCAATTTTAATTCAGAATAAGCCTCAAGCACTTTTGGCCTAGATTCCATGAGAAATTAAGAGAAGCTTTGGTAACGCATAAAGGTATAGGTAGCATGTTGAATTTAAGCAAAATAGCTTACAATACCATAAGTATAAAGCAAAAAAATTACCAAAGGTAAAAGAGTTTCTCAATTCAATTCAAACCTTACGTACACATAAATTTGAGCAAATACGTTTCAGATTAGTAGAAATTAAAAAATTTAATGTTAAGTAACATTTGAAAGAAAGAAAAACAAATAATAATAATAATAATAATAATAATAATAACATAATGATATTAGGAAAGAAATCATGGCTTAAACTTGTAAACTTCTAAGAAGCACGCAGTTCAGAGGTCTAGAGGTTAAGATTGGAAAACGTAGGTTTGAGTTCTGTCCGAAGTTGAAGATTCATTCAAATAATTTAGATTTAAAGATTTGTACAAGTTTCGATTTGTTTGATATAGAAGAACAGTTATTTTTACAAAAAAAACCTTCTTACAGTAGAAACTGGTTGCTCTAAAGCATCGATTTTTAACCATTTCACAAAAAATTTCTGGAGTTTCTATACTGGTCGATATTTTGAGGTTTGAGTCTATTTAACTTTGATGTGCTCCGAAACAGCCCGTCCGCAATTTGGTAGAACTAAGAAAGTCCAATCAGTTTAAAACGCCAACTGATCTAAAATAATCAAACTTAACCAGTTCAGAAAATCGAATTAGCTTGAACCTATTTAAGAGAAAAATCTCAATCTGTTTGGAAAAACTGAAACTGAATACGATCGATCAATATAGCCTAATTAAAAATTACTGTTATACATATTTGCTACTTAAAGAATTATGAAGATTATTTGTCAATCTCAACTTTCTATTTCATGTTAATGTTGAAGAGTTAAAATAAAGAAAGGTTTTGCTTCGAATAAAGAGATTTAACCTACCAAGAAAACGCTGTTTATCTAGAAAAAAAATCCGACTTGCCCAAACAAATCTGATAAAAACTAAAAACTCTTCAGCAGTAAGTCCTGGTCTGGTCTGCAACCGAATGTTAGACAAGAATTTTTAGAAATTCGACTTAGAAATTGACCCGTACAAGCTTCTATATTCCTCAGACGTTCTCACTTTCTAAAAATTTCCCATCAGCAGGAAACATTGTTTTAATACATTAGAACTGTTCTAAAAAATATCTCCATTCCTAAAACCAATGCAAGTCAAAACTAGATGCTGTTTTATTTTTGACTACTTTAATAGATGTTGATGATCATGCCTTTTCAATTTACGCAAACTTTAAGGAATGTTTCCTTCCCCTAAATATTCAAGAAGAAAATCGGTGCTTTCCGGAAAACCAGAGTTTTTGTATATTACAAATGAGTTTCTTTAAAATTTCCTTGAGATCATTTTGATAGTGCTTACTTCATTTCTATAAGAAGAGGTACTAACGTAATCCAGGTAGTTTCAAGCTGTCTACGTTCTTGGTATAACGTAGACAAACGTAACATGCTTTCACACATGTCGTTATGGTGTTTCTCGTCCGCAGGTAATAATAAAATGAGTGTCAACGAGGTTTAATATCTTTTTCTCGTCTTTTTCTCTTCCGCGACCACGTATGTTTAGTCTACTATTAGAGACTTCTGATTTGAAGAACATAGTTTCCTTGACCTCGTTGTTGAAAACTACTATGGCCATTTCGCCACTAAGTAGAACTTAGCCAAACCCAACGTTTTTCAACCCAGGTAGGTATGCAGGATAGCATTCTTTCCGCGGGCAGTCAAATCCGCAACTATCGGCTTGATATTCAGATGCGTAGCTGTTAGAGTCGCTGAGGTTCCTAATGAACATGTAAATCTAAAGCAGATGTTCATGATACAATACTTTAGTTTTGCTGGGCATAATTCTATGCTGTTTTTAGTTTTGGCTGCTAGAATGACTGTAGTTGGCTTTAGTAGATTTATCCTAAATTGTGCTAGTTTGAAAAACAGACGTAATCATTTTCATATAGTAACTATGCGTATTGAATCCTAAGGCAAGTGTCATGTGTTGTGCGGTTTTAGTGAAGACGTTGGTTAGATGTCATTCGACAAGAGTTTGGGACCTCCAGTTGCAGTATGTCTACACCACTTTCGCTTCAGGCATCTTCTAGGTTGGGGAACCTAGGCCATGTATGCCTTACCATACTATCGGGGAGATGCAATGGAACATGGTACAAACCGCCGAGTCCAACTGTACCGGCCAACGCTCTTCTTCCTACCATCCGATACTGCATTCCACCACTATGGTCAGAAGCGGACTTAGGCTTGGTTGCGCCCTAAGGACGCCATATCAAAATAATATGGCGTCCTTTTTGTTTCTTAAAGGTGTATATAAAATATACAGGGTGTCCCGTAAATGCTAATAAAGCTTCAGGTAAACATCTTCTATGAGTGCTGATTGCAAATCTGCAGGAAAAAAGTTTCTCCCCAGCTTAGTTTTCTTGTACAAGTGGTCAGTAGTTAACATCTTTAACACTAAATAAACAGAAACCAAAGAATCGAATCCAAACGAAGTCATTACGAATTCAACAAATAAATCTGTTGAAACAACAGTTACCCTTGATAAAGCTGAGAACTGTTATATTTGTGTTTGAAGATGCTGTTAAAAATTGAATTCTTACCAAAAAATTGATATGACAAACATGCAAGTCTGGGGTGTACTGGTAAAGCCAATGGAATTAGTTGCCAGCAATTATTTCAAGTTTTGACAATTTTATGGCCCATTATCACTGGAATAAAAGTGATAAATCTTTGATTTCTTGCGATACTTTGGTTTCTGTAATCGAATAATTTTGTATTTGCCTGCAGTAGCGTTTCCAAGTTTAAATTTTCTTTTTTTGGTTTGTGTGACAAATCTAAGTACGTTGAAACATTCGCGTTTTCAATTTTGGCATCTTAAGTGGTTGAAGGAGGCTGCCATCTAAAGCTTTATTGGCATTTACGGGACACTCTGTATAATAATAAAAATATAAAAGAACAATCTCTCAAATTTTGTCGTCTATCAAATTTTGCGGCGACTCAAATTTTGGCGACCCTCAAGTCTTGCTGCCCTAGGCCCGGGCCTCGCGGGTCTAAGCCTAGATCCATTACTGACTATGGTTGATTAGTGCACTGCGGTGGTCCAGGTCTGTCAACGTTGTCCAGAGCATCTAAAGGATAGATTCTCGCGAGTAAGGCTTTGTAGTTGGTGTGCTTTGTTAGCTGGATGTCTTTTAACAATGACTATGACAGAATCAACGCATCACCATCGCTCTTCCCACTGTCCTGACCTGGAAAGTTTCAGGAAATCAAACTCCACTACAACGACCATCAACTCTGGACATCAAACATTGCAGCTTTATACATTCTGCACCGAGGAAAGCAGGCCATCTATCGATTAGGTATGTGCACTGACTTTATCTTCAATTCGGAAATTGGGATTTCGGGCTCTTTATATCCATACTATTATCCCACTATCCATCCCACCAGATCACGTGTGCAACAACAAACTATCGTTCCTGTAGAAGAGATTACTTCTGTACCGATTTCTTTTCTTTATCTCTGAGCAAGTTTGGATACAAGTAACTATATTCCAAAATCTAGAATCTTCATGTTCAATAAAAGATGTGTTCACAATAGCCTAATAGTATTTATTGGTTTGCAGTTCTGTATGCGTGCGCTGTTAGAAAGAAGAAAAACCTATTCGGTTTTTACCGATATGACTAAACTAGCCTAATATTGAAGTAAGTAACTTTAAAATATCATTTAGCTCGATACTATTAATTGGTATTAACACAAGTTAAGGTAAAAAAAATTTTTTTCTTTCGGGAATAAAACACCATTTTAAGTAAGACTTCATTTTGATTTCGAAGAATGACTTTACTGTCTTAAAGTACTAAATTTTAGGAAAAGTGCACTTTATCATGTAGAACTGTTTTAAACTTAGAAAAGTAATTTTTCTTGTCTGTGAAAAAGATTTTATTTAATGCAAGTTTTAGAAAAACATTTTGGAAGCTTAGTTTGACTTTCTATCCTAACTTACGAAAAGTCTCGGAGATGATAAGAGATAAAGAGTTGGTGAAAATAAATAAGTTGCCTACTTTAGAAATTTTTTCTGTTTTTGCTTTACAAATGATCCATGACTTTCTAGATAATATATTGACATGCAACTGCACATTCCATATTGGAGAGCCAGGATAGCATGTGTGCAATAATTATGGTATAAATGGCAGCACAGCCAGCAAGGAGCACTGTATATCATGGTTGTCATAGCAACGGTAGCAGATTCTGCAACTGCTTACTTTGTAAAGCGCCTACTCATAGGCAGAAACCGCCACTGTTAAACTAGTTCTAAATGAAAATGTAGTAATTTTTACATAATGTAGTTAGTTGAAGATATTTTTTTCCAATGTGTCTAGAAAATATAGAGTTAGCTTATTTATGGTACTCCTACATATTTATTTGAGAAGTACTTAAAACATCATTGGTTTTAGATTATTTTGCATCTTTTACGATTGCAAGAATTGTGAAAAAATTGATTTAATTCACTCTTTTACTCACACTGGAGAAAAACCATTGGTATTGTAAAGATTTCTTGTCCCTGCAACTGAGAAATTTGAGTCCGCGAGCAATTGATATTAGAGAACTTAGTATAGTACATCAAACTCTCTGTGCAGATCGATACAGTGGATAGTTTCCATTATTTTTTGTTCTATTGAATTTTTACTAAACTTAAGGAACTAATAAGCAATTTCTAAATGTTCTATTTTCAGTTTTACAATATAATGGCAGCATTATAAACATTTGCTGAATTTCATTTTAATATCTTTAATGGTTGTGGAATAATAGAGAACTATAAAAGGGATTCGACTAGATAATAGTGTTGGCATTTTAGAAAATTGTGTACTCTAGACTTTATACATTTTGATGCATTTAACTTTGATTTATTCATAAAACGAAAGATTTACTATTCTAGCTTGTTTTTCAAAAAGGTAGCGGTTTCAGGTTTCTTAGCAACTAGCAATAAGAAGCAGAAATAAGAAAACTTATAGGAAATAAAAAAAAAACATAAAAGGAAAATCATACAATAGAGGAGATAAGGTTTATGTAATAAAATCACTGTAGATTTTATAACAAAATAGTGACTGAAAGAATCAAAGTGTAAAAATGAAAAAAAGAAGAATACAAACGGAAAAACAACATTAAATACAAATAAACCATGACAAATATATACTATAAAAACAATCAAACAAACGGTGTAAAAGAACCATTAATAATAAGGCACGGAAAAATTTAGAGAGTAACTAAATAAAAAAGGGCCTTTGTTGAACCATGATACGGAAGGAATGCGGATACTTCAAGTATAATGGACATCTGGGAGCAACAGGTACCCCAACAGAATTATATTCTTCTAAACACACCTTTCCTCCGGAAAACATATTATCTTAATAGTATATAAACTTTATCTTAACTCTTAATGTATTTGCTAATAAAAAGGACAATGAAGAACGGTAAACTTTCTTTATAATTAAATTGAATGTACAGTTACAAAGATTATATCAAAAGTCTGGTGTATTAGCGTGAATATCTTGAAATTTGCATTTTTAGAGCTTTTTTCTAGAGGTTATTTTCTTTAACTACTTCTCTAGAGACACCAACCTAGTCTATTATGCATATTTTGGAGCGCATCGGTATTAAATTAGGTTTTCTAACAGACAATTTGTGATAATGTATGAAATTCCACAGAAAGTAAATAAATAATTATTTCATCGTATGATCTAAAGTACAGCGTTGGCAAAAACTATTAGTACACATTCAAAAAGTATATTAAAGCTAATTATTTTAGCAACAAGAATATGAAAAGTACATTACAGGCCTTAGAGTTAGTCAAAGAGTTTTCATGAGAATCAAGAAGTAATAAAAGAATTATAATCAATCTGAATCAATAGCTTTAACTTAACTGTAACTTAGTGTAGCTCACTTAATCTAATTCTAACTTACGTAGCTTTCTAATCTTTTATAAAAAATGTTTAAAGACCGCGTTGTGAGTTCTACAGAAACTAGATATATGAACTTCTTTTTCATGTGGCGTAATAAATTGTTTTTGTGGCGAAATGTATGTCGGGGATGAACTATAGAGGATAATCTTTCTGATAAGAATTAAATCAGAAAACTTTTTTATCTTAAAAGAATCTTCAGGTGGGACGCCATTTACATAGATCAGTCTATTTCAATTTCCTCCGATAGTGTCACATTTAGGCTATTTATTTTCTGGAGTAGGTAACGTTCCTCTAGATTTTACTAGCTGTGACTTTTTGAAATATTGAGCAATTTCGTATTAAGAAAAACACAACAAAGTGGAATTATAAGAATTAATCAAAACAATGAAAATCAGCGCTGCGCGGATGATAAGGTCTGGAAAGTTTTTAACTTGAGCTGAATTTAAGATGAGTATGTTTCAAGTTTCCACAAATATGACCTCTTTTGGTGTTTTACTTTGTAAGTTTTTTGTGGTGATTAGACTAGAATTTTAAAGAAGAATGCATATCAAATTTGTAACATTCAGTATACACTCCTGATGATAACACTTCTTAATAAAAAATTAAAATAAAATCAATTAATGAAGATTTAGCAATAAAACAATACTAATCGGCGGAAACAAGACACCTCATTACGGAACGTCGGAGCATCAAAGCTCGGGGTCTCGACAGTAGCATTAATCGAGAGCTGTACCAATCGTTAAACTGCGAGATACAAACAGCTACTCGCAAAGATAAAAATTCGTATCCGATGAATATCTGTTCAGAAATCCAGAATCATGCTGTCAATAATAACTCAAAAGACCTGTTCATGAAGATCCGTTCTAATACTCAGAAATTCAAACCCTGACATTGGGCAATTAAAGGTCAAAATTGTCTGGCCACGGAACTAGACAAAATCGCATCAATAAGGAAAGATTACTGTGGTAATCTGCATGCGGACCCCAATGCTACTGTCGGAGACCTGGGGGATTACGAAAAAAAACCGGACAAATTTTAGAAGAGGTACAAGTCGCAATCGACAAATTAAAGGATGGGAAAGCAGCCGGTCTCGACAGAATATCAGCCAGAGTTTTGCAGGCTCTCAATAATAGAGGACAGAAAATCATGCACACGCTGTGCCAGAAGATCTGGAAAACAGGCTTTTGGCCGGAGGACTGGTCAACTTCAATATTACTTCCCCTGCATAAGAAAGGGCCAACAACAACAATTAACGCCTGATGGCCCTAATATCTCACTCCAGCAACATCATGCTGTACATTTTCCAAGCGAGACTGCAAGCCTTCCTAACACATCAAATAGTTCCAGAACAAGCCGGATTTGTTAAAGGACGGGATACTCGGGAACAAATTCTTAATGCCAGGCAGCTTATAGAAAAAGCCCGGGAATACTCTGTGCCGATATATCTGTGCTTTGTAGATTACGAAGAAGCGTACGAAGCTTCTAAGGCGGTCGTCAAAATTGATACCACTCTGTCGGAAAAATGTCACATTAGGAAAGGAGTATGGCAAGAATGCGTACTTTCACCTCTCCTCTACAACGTGTACAGTGAGGTAGTAATGCGACGCACCTTAGAAAACTGGAACGGAAGAGTAAAAATTGGCGGAAGACGGTTTTCGAATCTTCGATTCGCGGATGGCACTCTTCTAATTGCTCAAAAAGAAAAAGAACTTTTAGAATTTCTTCGACGATTAGAGGAGGTAAGCCGAGAATACGGGTTCAAAATAAATGAACTCAAGACCAACATCATGATTATCGACAGAGACAATGAAAATCAAAGACAACCTCAGAAGATAGGAAACTTTGAAGTCGTCGATAAATTCATTTATTTAGGCTCCATGCTTCACAAATCCGGCTCTTGTGAATTTGAAATAAGGCGACGAATCGAAATTGCTCGTTCCGCCATGATCAAGATGATGAAAATCTGGAAAGATTGAAATATCATTAGGAAAATGAAGATAAGCCTCGTAAATTCCCTAGTCTTTTCTGCTTTTTCGTACGCCTCGGAAACCTGGGTAATCCGTGCCAGCGACAGGAAAAGAATGCCTTCGAAATGTGGGTATGGCGCAGGATGTTGCGAGTCCCCTGGACGGCTAAGCGAACAAATGCCTCCATCCTTGCAGAAATCAAACCCGTACAAAAACTGTCGTCTATGACTTACGGGCGAATTTTGAAATTCTTCGGTCTCATCTTCCGACACGACAACATGGAGAAACTTGTTGTTCAGGGAAGACCGAAAGGGAAAAGGAAACGAGGGCGCTTCCCTACCCGGTGGACCGATGTAATTTCAAAATTAACAGAAACAAATATTGCAACAGCAGCGCGACCTGGAAGGCAACGGTCAAAAGAATAATTAAGGGGCTGGCAGAAACCCCGATACCTCGGCATCACCCACCGTAGCCACCACACGTCGGCTACGACGTTGGACGCAGAAGAATCGAGATTTGTTTAAAGGTCAGGTTTTTAAGTTTCTTTAATAATCTGTAAACGCCTGAACCCTACGAACCCTGGAGCCGTATCTTTTAGAATTAAATTCATTGCTCTTAGTAACAATTTAAATAAATAAAATAAGTAACGTTTTATTCTTGTAGGCTTAGGTAAGGTTTCCTGTTGAGAAAAAGAAAAGCGTTCCAGCTACCACAAATCTAAATATATGACGTAAAGAAATTTCAACATGGAAATAACCCTACCATGTTAGTTTACCTCAAATTGAAAAAAATATAACAAAACAAATAAAACAAAAAATTTCGTTCAGCTGTTAAATAAATCGCACTAAATCCTTAAAATTAGAACATCAAAGATTATTAGTATAACGAAATTCCAGAATTATCATAATTCTTACCATTAAAGCTGACATAGATTGATATATTACTATTATTACAATTTGTCTCTAAATAACTTTATTAATAATTTATAAATGGATCTTAAATAAATGCCGCTACAAACCAAATCATTTTCAGACATCACCAAATACCAAAAAATGTTTAAAAACACGAATTTTAAATTTAATAAAAATAGACTGATGTACTAAAATCGCAGCATCATCTTTAAAAGATAATTTTACTTAATAGTTTTCAGATTATTCTTTACCCATCTTTCAAAGTCAGATTTACCTAACATTTCAAAAACCAATCGATTTCCATCACAGGTAATAAATATTCAATCACGAGGAATCCAACAAAATTATCTTACTAATCAACAAGTCTTTTGGAGTTTTCAGGATAAGTGAAGACCCGAATCAATTCCAGTGTCTACTTCGGCTAGAAACAAATTCCTGTTATAAATCCAAATTAAGATTCAAGTTATTTTTAAAAGGATCCCTTCCAAATTACACCTCAAACCTGCAAAATCAGAGATGAACTATAACCAGAATTACATAACCAAAAATCAATATTGCGATGAACAGAGCTTCAGTGATTGTCAGATTGTCATTATTGAAAACTAGGTTAAGATTTTATCATTAGAAATTAACTATACCCACCCAAAAGGAAATGTTTTATCATCATGTGTCATTATAAAAGAATCTAATTTGAATTATTAATAGGCACAGGTGCGTTCCGTTTCTTATTAGAACCTAAGTGTACTCAAAAACACATAAATTTAATAACAGTTGTAATCAAAATTTAAAATTGTGATTCTGCAATTATAACAGTTACTGGACAAAAAATTACTAATTTCAGCTTTTGTCTGTTGTGGATGTAATTAACCATTGCCTTTTAAATTTTATGACTGTCATGATTACTTCGACAATGTTATTGCTATAGACATCCTAAAAGAGTCGCAAAACTTTATAAATTTACTGATTTAATAAATTAGTTTTTTGCTCTTGGGACTTTCACAGTTTTAATTTGAAATATAAAAAAATTTAATTTTGCAGAAGAAACTGTTTTTGTTCGAAATTTAAAATAAAATTGAGAAATTACTCAAATAATTCGTGAAAGTTGAGAAAAGTTGTTGATTACCGCAAGATAAACGAAGGAACTATTCCAAATGTTCAATATAAGAGATAAGCTAGATAGCATCAGTCTGATGTAATGTATAAATCTTTTCTAACTTCTTAGAAGTGTGACATTTCAATAGAATCTTTGTTGATTGTAATTTAGCATCTAATATACGCAAATTCGTACCTGTTAATTGATCGTATCTTATGATTAAACACGGATTTATATCAATAATAAATAAAGCAAAACTCCCAGTTAAGTTTTTTCTGATATTTAGTGACAACCAGTTTTTAAAAATAAAATAAATTCAATCTATATCAAGCACCTTTTTTTTACAAATTTATGAAACTCTGTTAACCATCTTATGTTGGCGTTATTGAAATCCCACATATAATCAAGCGTTAAAGCCTACAATACAAAACTCAAAAAGTTATTTTATTTACCTTATAATTTTACGTCATTTCATCAACCCACACTGTTGGCGGTATTTATGCAATTTATCTGCTACGTGCTTTTATAAGTACAGCAACCGCACTTTAAAGGTCACTACTTGAGAACATGTCTCTGTCTGTCTTTGACATTTAAGCTTTTCTTTCATCTTGTGTAAATTCTTTAAGTACGGGAAATAGAGAAAAGTAATACATGACGAAATCTAGAAAGTCCGTGGGATGTATCAAATGATTTCAACCGTTTTGTTCTATCAAGTGTTAAAAAAGATTTAGATACTGCAGATGCTATAAATAACAAACATATCGTAAAATAATACGACTGGTATCATTGATGCAAATAGGAAGAAAGTTAGAAAAAAGCCCACCCAAACAGTATTTTGCTTAATCGGGGATGTTGCTTTTTAGGTTACTTGATTTGTATCTCGTAACTACTCTTTCAAATCAAAAAGACTGCAATTATGGAAAATCTGCAGATCTGCATGGAATGGGTTTAGCGATCTATATAACTTTCGTGTAATAGTGAAAAGTTATTTAGAAGCTATAAGAAAATCGATACAAAAATCTAAAGACAATATACCAGGGTACGACTTTGGAAGATTTTCTTTGGTGTGTCAAAAACAAACAAACTTACAGAAATGTTCTGCCAAGACACTAAATGTGTAGACGGGACAAATGTTTGGTTGTAAATATCGCGAAAGGGCAATGAACAAAACCAAATCAACTCGTTTACTTATGTTTGCAGCCTTTGATGATAGAACTGTGCTACCCTGATATGACGTACATAAATCCGGAATTTATATCTGTGTTGGAGAAAAAGGTGAGACTTTATGATAAACACTTACTGATCGGTGGCAACTTCTTGTCAGGCTGGGCTTGTAAAACTGTACGAAGATGAAAATATTTCATTTGTGACTGAAGATTAAATTACACATACACAAAATGAATTTATCTCCTAATATTTTATTTATATTTTTTCCTTGCAATGTCGCTTACCTAACTCTTGGCTTGGGATCCGACAGAAAAGAACTTTGCCTAGCGAAAAGTGAATTATTTAGACTATTTTCCAGCGCTCTAAACGCTTTAACCTGGAAACCATACAGAAACCAATATAAAATTGATATTTCACAAAACCGGTATCGTACCCTTAAATCAAACACAAGTATTGAATTCGATTCCTCAGAAAACACAACCAGATTCAAACACAATAAATGACAAACCCATAACGTCATTTTTTAACGCTCTGCAAAAAATGAGATATGGTAATAATCAGAAAACCAGAAAGCAAATAAAAAGAAGCGAATGAAATGAAAATGATGGGGCAGGAGGTATCCAAAAGCCAAAGCTCGGACAGCCAAATAAAATATCTGGCATTGCCTACCCTGCCCTTCCCTAGCTACGGCCCTGAGATGACTAAACACAACAGTTGCTGGTTGCCTGTTGTCCAAACACTATAAATTGCAATAAACAAGCTAGAAAGTAGTAGTTTTCGATTAAAAATTCCAAGGTTGTGTTTATGGTAACGGAGAAGAGTATGTATCAAAAGCGTTGGTCGACTTTAGAATTGAATATACCGTACCTTACAGGTCTACACGTCAGAGCTCAATGGTTCTGCAGAAAGAACAATCAAACGCTATGAGAAAAGGCATGCTGGTTAATCATTAATGCATTAATAACAACATACTTATGTAACAGATCTTTAACTCGGGCTAATAAAAAATATGAAATCCCTATAATATTATGGTTCAATTTATTTATTAAAATTACAAGTTTTTGGTTTATACGTACATTCTAAGAAAATTGAGCTAAAAATTTAGACAACAAGAATCAAAATTGTTAATACCAGAGATGTAATTTTTGATGAACGAGGACACGTGTGCCTATTGTGTTTTTCGCAAATATAACAGGTACTATTTTAATAATAAAATTTAGTTGGCCCACTTGGAATTTTTTTTATAGGAAAGGTATGTTTATTCCTGTCTTAGACCATAACCATATCATAGCCTAGTACAGCGGTTCTTAAGCTCTGGGGCGCGCCCCTATGGGGGGGAGCCGTCAAATAAATGAACAAGACAAGGCATCGCAAATATTTTTTTATTAATTTAAAATATAATCACAACGAAAGCATTAAAATAAATAAAACATTTCTATGGTATAGATCTAATGACTAATATGTGCTTGCTTTGAAGTATACAGCCTGTCCGGTATCCAGGTTTGGTTTTATATTCGAGATACTCACTCTAAGATTCTTTTCTATTTAAAGTTTGTTTTTATATTTAGATTTTAAAGCAGCTGCAGCGGAAAAACCAGTTTCGTACGGATAATAAGTGGTAAAAGGTAACAGTATCCTAAGTGCTTTTGATTTAGTAAAGACAGTTCAGTCCAGAAATTCTTTAGACTTAATAGCAACACAATTTAATATCTTCTTCTGCAAAAAAGTATTTGCTCAAGTTCTCTAAATGACCCTCTACTGTCTTTAACAACACTTTTTTATGATTCTCCCGGCAGTTCTCTTTTATTTTGTTATTCCATAACTGTATTTTCTTGCAAAATGCTTTGACCTTTTCACTTAATGAAATACGAGTATATTTATATTATTTCCCTGAAGTTGAAGATTGAGTGAATTAAGTTTTTCTAATATGTCTACTAAATAGAAGAGCTTCGTTAAAAATAACTTGTTGTAAAATTCTTTCGCATGCTTATGACCCTCTTTGCCAAGAATATCACTGTTTCATTTCTCAGTTCGTAGAGTTCTTGGACACCTTACCGCGTGACAACCGTCTAGATGAAGAATAAAATAGCAGTGATTTATGTTCAGCTTCCACATCTTCACAAAAAGCAGCAGAAAATCCTTGATTTTACAGGCCTAATTAACAGTATCAATAACTACTGTCAAAACAATATTTAGCCCAGAACTTAGCGATTTTGATGCTGAAGCTTCCCGGTGAATCACGCAATGTGTGCAAACTACTACTAGAAATTTCTTCTTCACAAGTGTTTGTAAACTGTTATATCTACCAGACATGGCTTGTTGCAAACTCCAATACAATCTTTCCACTGCAAGTTTGCGCTGACAATAGCATCATTTGTAATTCTGAACAATTTGATACCAGTTGCTCTTTCTTTTATAGGTTTGCAAAGCAGCAAGTCTTCCGCTATTGGAGCACTCTGACAGAATCTGATATAGTAAATCAAATGGGAATCGTTACTACTGTCCGTTGCTTCATAAAGTTGTATGGCAAATAGTTTTCCAACAAATTTAGATTCAAGTTGTTGCTAAATATCCACAGATATATCTTTAATTCTTCGACAAATTGTATCGTCTGATGACAGAAAAATTTCTTTAAGTTGTGTACCATAGCTTTCACCGCTTTCACAGCTTTCTGTACTGTCACAGCAGCTGGTAGAATAAGTAGCTCTGCAATCGTATGTGACTTTTTAGATTTTGCTATTTTATAAGCCACTTTGTACGATGCCAATAAAACTCTTTTATTTACCGTGAGAACTTTGTGAAAATTTGACTTCTGTTTCTCGAAAGATCCGAATTTTTCTGCAAGAATCCATATTCTTTGTGCAGGGTTTCTAAATGCCTCTTCAATTTATTCGGTATCATACTATCTGCAGTCAAAATTTCAAAACACCAAAGTTTAAGTAAGCTTGGTCATATTTTCGTATTTTTGATTTTATAATAAGATTAGCACTGGTACTGGGCGTTGTTGATGAGGTAGCAGCTTCTTCGTCCTCAAGCTTACGTTTTCCTTCGATTAAAAATCTATCCATATTTACTACACGTGTTCGTAAATATACAATTTTTTCTCAGAGTTGGAACTCCAAGTGACAAAGTCCCTTATGTAACACAGTTGCAATGGAACAACTAACAGCTCACGAGCAGACGCGCTGCTTTTATAGTCGCGTATTTTCAATCCAGAAAATAGCATTCGAGTAACAGTTAAATCACGTAATAGTACGGCGCGACTGCACAACATCAACAGTGATACTCAGAATTGTCAAATCAAGTTTAAATTCCGGCGTATTGGGTTATTTTATATTATGAAAGGAGCGCAGAATTATTCAAGATAAAAAATGGAGCGCGAAATACAAATGGCCAAAGTACACTATAGGTTACAGTACAATACCATTTCTGTTCATTCTATGCAATGGTTTGTTCTGCAGATGCGCGATAGAGCGCTCTATTTTTGATCTTGATTGGATGGAGAAAGGAAGAAAACAAAATCAAATCAGATAAAATCTACACAATTTACATATTATTTTGATAATTTCCAAAAATTTCCCCATTTGGCCCAACATAGTACTATCGCGGCAAAAAAAACCGGGGCACACTTGTCTGACGATACGTCTGTTCTAACAAAATTTCTCTCTTTTCCATCAGGCTTTAAGGTGGATTCGTCAGTTCAATTAATAAGGTATTTGCTTACATAATAGTTTTACTTAAACTGAAAGACAGATTTACAAAGGGTAACTTTAAAACTTGTGTGGTGCCCCGGGTTTTTTGCCGTGATAGTACCTTCTTAACTATCGCGGGAACAGATAAGTTTAGTCTTTATATGGGGTTAATAATAAAGAATAATTACAAAGAACAGTCAAGTTCTTACTTAAGATTAACAAAACAAAGATATTACGACAATTATTCCATAGAAATAGTAAGATTGAAGATAAAAAGGAGCACAATAGCGCTGTGAAAATCAGTTTTTAGAGATCTGCTTGATAGAATTGGAGAACCAGAGCAAAGAGGGTCTACAGCTTTTGCAAATAAGCAAAATCAGCTTGAGTTTCTTTTGTCACTTCATGCATTTCTAACTTTTAAGTCGGGTAACTGTATTTGGAACATTGAAGAATGTGGAAGGGTAGGTTTTTAAAATCGTTATTCAATTTATTTTCATTGTTTTCTTGAAAAATAACAAGCAATAGTGGCACATTAAGATTGATTCTAAAGGCAGAAGTACAATGGGAATGAAATGACAGCAATCTCATTGGTCCATTTTTAAAGATGATTTTAGTCGAAAATTGTACGTTCATCTTTTCTAAATCATCTTGATTTTAAGCTACCATATCTAATTGTATTAATTTGTCATTTACATCATATGCTGATAACTAGGATGGAATTAAATACGTAATCACTCCACGGACTAAAGAATTACCACTGGATTTGTCTTTTGAACAGTTATATAGACAACAAAAATCTAACATCGAGAACAAACATACATTGTGTGTGTGTACGAATGTGATGTAAAAAATGGGAAGTATTACTGCATCAACATACTACATATGCTAATAACAAATAGGTCTAAAACATTTATACTAACAATAAGTGCATATGGTAGACCCAGTTATAATAATTCTCTGGTCCATAGATTACGTAATGCAAGATTGTTTATAGAAATTACAGTAAAATTATATAGGGTAGTATATAATCAAAGCACGTTTAGTTTTCTTGAACTACTCGATACCTATTAGCAGTGTAAAAACGTTGTACTAAAACAGTTAACAGATTTTTTTTGTATATGCATGAAAACAACGTAAACCATAGTTGTGACTATTTTTAGGCTACTTGACCACACGTACTATTAAGAAAATAGCTTGTAAGTACATTTTTAGAAAAATAATCGTTAATACCTAAGAAGAAAAGAACAAAAGAAAATCCAACTCAAAGAACTGACAACTTAAAAATTTGATGAAAGGTTATAAAAGAAAAAGAAATCACCAGCATACAAAATTTGTATACGTTGAGTCCAAATGTTACAAAATGAAACTTAATAATTGATAGATGTCAAACTACCAAAGGAAAGTGAGAATACTGTAAATGAAATAGGAAGAGGGATTAAGAAATATGAGAATCGAATAAGACAGGTACTACACCTTGTCTTATTCAATTAATTATTATAATTACAGTACATACTACGTAAAACCTCGTAAATCTGAAGCATACTGACTAAAAGTTGTTTGCTTTAGATTTGTTTGAAATAATCAAAATAATTGAAAAACGGGCTTAGAAATGAAAGTCTTCCTCTAGAAATTGTATACCTTATGGTATACTTTAATGCTGAGCGTTATTTTGCAAATTTTCCTTAGGTATGCAATTTTAATACCAACAGATTTTAAATATTCTATTTACAGCAGATTTACACAAAGTATATAAAATCCAAAATGAAAGAAAAACTATGCCATAAATCTATGTAAAATGAAAATATGCTCAAGTTATTTTTTTCTCAATTTCTTTCACTCTCGTCGTGAATACAAAGTTTTTCAATACAATTTCAAGAGGATATTGTTAGTAATATTATGCTATAAATATAAAATTCCAGTTTAGTTGTCAACAGAAATTCAATATCTGTGAAATGCTCTTAATAACGTGTAGAAATTTATTAATAAATAACACATCATTAGCGTACAATTTCTATTCTCATTTACGTAGAACGCTTTTACTAACTAGTACGTGATGTGTTTTAGAATTACTAAAGAGGTTGAATTAGGCTTTTATGTAATGATTCTAATTCACTAAATCTAACCGTTAATAATACAAAAAATATTTAAAATGTCTGAGGAAACTCTCAAAAACAAACGACCAATATCCGGTGTTCTAAATTAAGATTGATACTTGTTATATTACCGGCTTTAAAGGTGGTTAAGAGAATGCATTTGTCAGAAAAACAAAAAACGCACATTAATAATAAAACAATGAGAAAAATTAATATGTTAATGCAACTTCCTTTGGCCTAGTTTTCATGTCTCCACCGTTCAGGCTCTTTGAAATCTAATTAAAACCATGTTGATGTCTTCTTATCAATAGGAAAAATTTTGATGTTTTAAGCATGAACAGTTTCGGACTTGTTGAAAATAGGAAGTGCATGAACCATTTAAATATGACAAAAATAATACAATCAATAATTATTCAATTGTAGCAAAGAACACGCGATACACCAATCGTTTGTAAAATCATCCCTATATTTAATCCTTCGCCTAGCAGCGCACAGGTAAGGACAAAAAATAATCAAACTTTTTTCAATCTTATCAGAACTATTTACCTGTAAGAAATTTATCCAACTAACATCAATTACATGCACATTATATGGTGTTCACGTAGTGGAAACGATATGATATGATGTGAAAAATTAGTTCTAGATCATTTCGGGCACTTGTTTTTGATAAACTAAAGTAATTTATATTGCCTTGATAAAGAAATAATTCTTGATTTAACATTATCAGCACCACTATGTATGTCACTAAGGGTTGGTTGTACGTTACGCACGACGTCGATGTCGGGCACCGCGACGCGTGAGTAGTGGGGGGACACTTTCGACGACTTACTGTAGACGGAGCCACTGGTAAACAATAGACAATCAATCAATATTTTAATTTTAATCCACAAGTTTTCTGGATTTAAATAGAATGTTGTAGGTATTTAATGAAAAAGTACAGGATGTTTAATTAAAGTTTGGAAGAGCGCCAAAACAAGGAATTATCTTGCTTTGCAAACTTTTTAATGCCAACGGAACACCAAGAACCTTCAATAATTATTTTGTCTCATTTGATTCTTTTTCTAAAGCAAAGCATGACATACTTTTTATTTCCAAAAGTAAATTTTTACATTTTATTTTTAATATTTATGTCACTTCATCTAGTAATTTCTTCACGAGATTTATTCAAACACTTTATTTTCCTTGCAAACTGACTGTTATCCACAGTTTTGCATATTAAGCAAGTAATTGGAGATTTAAAAAAGTCTTAGTTTTTGAGGCATTCGTGAAGGCAAAAGCAATGCTTGGAAAATATTTTTATCGATCAAATACATAAGAAATGTTCCTTTATCTCGAAAACCATTCTACCATGTGAACACCTTCACCCTCTGTCGTTAGCAGTTCAGGTCCCATTCATGAGAGGTCGCATAATCAGAGCCGGCGCAAGGACGTGCAAATGTGGTAACTTACCATAGGCGCCACGGTAACTAGGCATAGTAGAGAATAAGACAACTGAAAATGAAATTATTCGCATCACGTACCACCTTAATTATCATACGAAAACGAAAGCCATAAGTACCAAATGCCATAGCGCCAATAGCCCAGTCACTTGATACAAAAAAGGCCACACCTTTAAGAAAATCCGACTGAAGATCTTCCTTCGGAATTCTCTTTATTTCGGCGTCAAGAACAATCCCTGAAAAGTCCATAAAGCGAACTGGACGGCTACAGAAGTTACAGAAGATCAAAGATCACGAGAATCAGTTTTCCTCAAATATCTCGTACACTATTGGTTTTACGTTCATTGTGGTCATTATGAAATTTGTTCACGAGTTAAACCTACACAAAAAAGGTTCTATACAAAATTTGCGTAGAACCAATAGTTTTTGAGATATAGAGCTGAGAAGTTTCGGAGCAAAGCGCATACTCCACTATACTATACATATAGTGGTGTATACAGATAATAAGACCTATTTATACATAGAAACATCGTTCATGCATATATACCTACATCATTTCTCTCTGAATTGTCCTTGGAAAGGACCCTTCCTTATAATAATAAGGTCAAGGCCTTGAGTAGCAACTGTCTAACATTCCAATGTAGGCTCATGGATCACTGTATATCTGAAAATATTGGATGGCACATCTTGTACGTTTTAAATTCAGTTTAACGCTACATTTTGTAGAGTTCGGACGTTTTATTCATCTCGAAATATTTTGTAATTCATTGTAATGGCAGACAACACTTGTTTTATCTGTAATGAAACTTTGTCAAATGGCACGACTGCAACTGTTGTTCGCGGTTTAGAAACTCTCAGAAATGTGAGTGTTGAAAGAGGCGACGATCATATAGACTATTTGCGAAGCGTACAAACTGTGACAGTGCATGTTGAGTGTCGTAATAATTATACAAAAAAAAAATCATCTAAAAAACGTTGTATGAGTGAATCGCCATCAACGTCTCAGTGCTCTCCTCGAGATATTTGAGAAAAACTGACTTGTGTGACCTTTGACCTTCTGTAACTTCTGTAGCCGTCCAGTTCGCTTTATGGACTTTTGAGGAATTATTTTTGACGTCGAAATAAAGAGAATGCCAAAGGAAAATCTTCAGTCGGAAGTGACTGGGCTACAACCCCGATCTTGAAATTCTACATCTCGAATGACATGACGTAATTCTTAATTCTGAGCTAATGATTTATTGGTTATTTAGTGCCTACAAACGTTTAGAAAGATTTCTGGCGTTTTTCTTAAAATCTTCAGCGTCTTTCCAAGACATTCAAATATCTAACAACATTATGAAAATCCATATCTGCAAGTCTTAAATTTGCGTAGTGCCACAGCTTATCAAAAGATTTTTCAGTGTCTCGAATAGCATAATGTAATTCGTAATTCCAAAATAATATTCTATTGGTTATTCAATGCCTACTAGTGTTTGGAATTTATTTTTCCTAATATTTTCAACGTTTTTCCAAAATTTCCAGACATCTAATAAAATTAAGAAAATCCATATCTGAAGTTTCTAAGTAGGAACATAGTGCCACGGATTATCTAACTGGGGTCGGTGCAGCAACGTGAAAATGAGGGAACTAGGTACTGGTCACTAAACAGTACCAAATGAATAAAACAATTGCAAGTGGAATTTGAGCGACTTCAACGATGCAAAATCAAACTCAGCTCAAACAAGACCAAGAATCCAATGATGGATAGAGCACCCGAAGTATTTACAACTCTGGAGAGACATAAAAGCTATCTGGGTTTTCTCCATATCCAACACTTTCATTTCTCTAGTTCTCCATTTACAAAACCATACACTTTTTGTCTCAAATAATATCCAGTCAATTTTCCCCAACTACTCTTGCCTTTTTCCTGTACACATTTTCAAGCCCTTTCAAAAAACTTCTTCCGGTACCATTATCTTTCACTCTCTTGCTTTCTTGCCAACATCATTATTTACTTTGAGAAACTTGTAATCCAAGAAGAAGACACTATCCGGGAAGATTTGATCAAGACACATCACTAGCAAAATGATTCAGTGAAACATAACGTCGACAGGTAGACTGCAGTATGTCTATTGTGAATTGGCAATTGGGGTTCATCCTGTGTTTGAGAATCCACATTGCTTCAAACGGTCCAACTGACGTACAGGTCTAGGAAAGAGACTGGACTATTGTGCTTTTCTGATGGTTTCGCTTACCAAACACTTCCTGGGATGTGTAGTTAGGTAGGTTTGCGGGTTACCAAAGTTCCTTCCTTGCCACTACAGCGCTCGAAAAAATCTTTTTTTACCACGTGTTCCTATACAACATTTTGATAAAATATTTACACATCGTGTCCCAAATTCAAGGCATAAATAAGCAACTAACTAGTATCTTTTGTTTTAGCAATTGTTGCATGAGAAATGCAATTTATTTCACAAAAATTAACAATTTTTATGTTTAATATCATGGCATACTACGTGGAAAATGATTTTCACTACATAACTTGGTAAAACAAAAGAATAACTATGTCAAGCCTTATATCATTAAAAAGCATTTAAAACGTGCTATTCAGTAATATGAAAATCAAGTAGGCGTTTCATTCAAAAAAATTTGTGTTTACGTTCCACCCCCAAAATAAAACAAAAGACGATCGAAAATTATATTCGAGAGTAAATTCGCTTAAGCCCTCTTTGCTTTTCTTTTCTGTCTTTGCATTCATTCATTCCACTTTGAAAACAATAGGATATTTTTGTTTTTAGCAAATACCTAGTAAGCAGTAAACTTTTTAAAAAAATCGGAAAAATTAATAAATTGATATCTAAATTAACCAACTTTTCTCTAATTTAACCGACTTGGTATCTCTTATGATTTTCGAGATCCCAATGGAGCTTTGAATTTGGGACGCATCGAGGAACACCAACCACCAGTAGCATCGCCACCTATTACCCCATATACTTGCCATTCCAGTACAGTCAAGCGAACATAACACAACACAACATTGCGTGCAAAAATATCACACTACCTGTCCCCCACCAATAACTACCATCTACGCGAAAATTAAAGAAGCTCTGCTTTTAATAACGACCTCCAGCGACAATAGAATGAAGACATATAGGTTCTGCAAAGAAGAATTGAAGTCTTGCTGGGACTTTAAGTAATAAGCATCTCCTGCGACAGCAAACTCTATAAAGACTTTTTGCTATTTTGCATTAAGTACAACGACAATGATACGATGAGAAAAAGTGAAAATAACTGCATAGCGTTCCTTATAAAGTAAAGCAATCTCAAACCTAATATATCTAAATAACGAAATAGGTCAGTCTCTTCGAAGTCTCAGAAGGACTCCATATTTGTTTCGGAGTCCGTGCAAGATATAGGCGCATTATTCTACAACATTTTTACGTTTCAATAATTGCCCTGGTTTTCTACTAAAATAATGTGGTCACCTTTTAATTAGTAATTAGGAATGTTGTAAAAGTAAATGTCAAAATACACGGAATATTTTATTTGGAAGACATTAAGCGTGATACGTCGTTACCCTTTTATAAAACATTTTGTACAACTGAAGATAATTTAAAAAAAGTTACTTTGTTCAACTCTGCTTAGTAATATTTTTGAAAACTTAGAAGTGGGCATAGTACATCTCACGAAACCTGCATCATTATCATCATCACTTAGAACGTCTAGTCGTACAGAGTCTGTTTCAATATTACAGAATTCAAAATAGGCCTTGACATGATATCTTTGTAACAGTGTCCTTTGAATTCTCACTAAAAGTATTAAATAGATCTTTATAGGTTAAAGGTCTGTCTTTTGTGTTATTCTGTAAACATTAAACATAAGCTATCAAAAAATGTAGTGATTTAGCTTTTAGATTGTAAACCTGAATTTACTGTATGTTTATTGTACACTGCAAAAATGGGGAACATCAAAGCCTACTCTGAATGCTACAATATTGAAACAGACTATACTTTTATAAATTGATAGCTACCTTTGCCAGAGGCAAAGAATAGAAAAGAGCCATGCGGACACATTCTGCCTTGACAATTGACAATGTTGCACGTGACGTCACGCCATGGTAACAGATTTCCAAGCAACTCCTTTAAGTAGACCTTTTTGAAACTTGGCTAAAGAAGAGCAGTCCCACTTAAGTAAATACATTACAAATAAATCGTAACTTGCCTGACCGATTGTTTGTCTGGAGACTAAACTATGACAAACTATCAATGACGCCTCCTGCACGAGATCAGTAACCTAGCTTAGGTTAGAAAAACTCAGTAATACTAGTTTAGCTGTCTATAAAACTGGAAATCCGAGAAAAGCTTCTAATTTGCAAGAATAGACTGTTACTAAAAAAGGAAGTTCTAGATCCACCACCAAAAACACTTTATATACAGGGCGAGTTAGAAATAATGATTATCCTTTTAAAGGCAGTTAGGGGGAAGATTGTAAATACATTAGTGGTCCCCTATATGCGCGCGGTCTACAACTTACTGGAATTTAGCGTGCGCAAATCGAAAACCAGAAACACCAAAGATCAAAGCGCCGCTCTCGAGGGATCCAACTGATTCTGTAAGATATAAACTGTGATATTACAAACTTTCTTAAGAGACAATAAGCATCTCCTTAAATTTGATTACTAAGCCCCTGTAATCCTTTTAAGAAGGATGCAGGTACGCTTGGAATAGCAATCGGTTATTGTAGTTAGAAATGAGATTTAAAAGTAAAACACTTGTAAAACTAACTGACCGCATCAAACATAGCCCGAAGCGTACGAAACAACTACGAATAAATAAGAATTTTACTAGTTTTGATTTTGGTCATTTCACGTAAATGAAATTTATCATATTTCTAAGATAGTACTCAGAGTTTTGAAATTTTTGGTACTCTATAATTTCATCTCTTATTATTCCTTGAAAGAATGACCTTTATTTCAACCTTGTCTTTTATATGGTGGTCTGGTTTAAAACGATTTAACTGACACCGAAGACTGGCCAGTTGATTATTGTTATGCAAGCTAATTTTCTTCAACTTCTGAATAGCAGGGAAAGCAGTTTAAAGTTCAGTCTATACTAATGAGCGTATGGGTGTCTGACATGGTTACTGGCAGTCATTTTATTGGAAATCAACAACAAAGGCAAAAGATTCTATTTAAGTTCATTTCCGAGAAAATGTAGATATCGTTTGCAGAAGAAACTGAGACAATTCCATTATCAAGTGGTCTGAAAATACCGTGAAACTTTGATTTGAGTTTTTGTTGCTCTCACGTTACAATATAAAATAAGTAGATTTACAGACTGCTTTATAATGAAATTGTCTCAGTTCTTTTTTTTTGAAAACGGCTGTACGCTGCTGATGTTTATGTTTCCTCTAAAATAAACTTAATTAGAATCTTTTGCCTTTGCTGTTGATTTCAAACTTTTGGCTACTGAAATTAACATCCTCGTATAGGCGACTCCTACTACAACAAAGCATTTATTGATTTTTAATAATATTGCCAGAGGCAGCATGAAACAAATACATACAATATTGTATGAACATTTAAATATTAGAAAGCTTTGGGCTCAATGGATTCCCCACAGCTTGAATAATGCCCAAAAAGGGAGTGGTGTGAATTGGTGTACAGAAATGCTGAAAAAGTTCAATCGAGGATCGTCAAATCTGCTTTACGACATTGTTACAGGTGATGAAACTTGGATCTATTTATACCGACCTGAAACTAAACGTTAATCAACTATGTGTATATAGGCACAGATTAAATAAGAGTCGGAACCAGCACTAATGCCTGCATCTTACCATCAATGGCCCATTACAGTGCCAATGCAGTACCAGTAGCTTTACACAGTGATGGTTTTCTTCTGGCCCATTACATGAAATACACACACATTTTTTTATATTTTACCTTTACAATGCCAGCCGGCGAAATGACCATAGTAGTTGAAGCCACGAGGTCCAAGAAAACCGCGACCTGAAGCCAAACATTAAACAGTATACAAGTACTTAAAAAATGACCCCGCCCGAAGAAAGAACGCTTATGGCTAATTTTTGATTTTTAAATAAAACTTATTTTAATTTCTTTTTTAATTTTAGCCATAAGCATCCTTTCTTTGGACAAGGTCACATAGGCGTTTTATTAAGTTTTTGTTCTTCTAAACTAAATCAATAACATGTGGCCAATGGCTGGCTGAGCTAAGACTGCCAATGCCAGCTTTGTTACGGTTACTATATATGTGGCCATTGACTGGGTAAGTTAAAGATGCCACTGCCAGCATCTATCATGGCTACAATATATGTAGCCATTGACTGGCCGAGCTAAGGCTGCCAGTGCCAGCATTTAGCCATTAGTGTTTTCTGGGTAGTTGTAACAGCTTTTTCATGGGCATTTTATCTGCCTGGGCAAATAGCTTCATTTTTTCATTTAATTGCTAAATGACTGGGTAAATATTATTGAAACATGCAAATAGTGTCTACCTAAATGATCTTTAGGCACATGTAAGTAAATAAATGATGTTTTGTAAAATATGTGTGTATTCCGGTTAATATACCACCTCTTGTAGTATAGTTGTAAAAGCATTAATTAATCTATTTTATGTTACAGTAGATAACTAAACCAAATGCACGAAAAATGCAGAAGTTGACTAATTTTATGTAATTCAAGGTCAAGAATTTAATTTTTACGGAAACAAAACATTAATGTACTAAAAGATAGGTTAGAATCTCGAATACCATGTGTAATGCACAATATTAATGTATTACTTCTTGTTTTAGGTTTTAAGTAGTGTGCCTTGATATTGTTTTATTAAATGTCATTTTCCTTGATATTGTTTTATTAAATGTCATTTTTAATGGGTAGAGTGTGGACACACTTGCCAAAGAAGAGAGACAAAAATATACGTTAGCTCTTTACTCGCACGGCGAGTGTAAACGATATAATAAGAATTTACTGTTAAAATTTTTCTTCTTTCCTTTACACCCGCATTGCGAGCAGAGAGCTAACGTATATTTTTGTCTCTCCTGTTTGACAAGTGTGTCCACACTCTCCCATTAGAAAAATGACATTTAATAAAACAATATCAAGGCACATTAGTTTTATGTAGAAGATAATTTAAGAACATGTTCTAAGAATGTTAATAGTAAACACATTAAATGTATTTTGAATAAAGGAAGGTGACCTGAAACATAAAAACTACCAAGATTAGTTTTGATTTCAAAATATATTGAGATTCTTGAATAAGATTACCATAAATATTCCTAGTGCCTTAAACAACTGTAATACTAGAAATAATAATTTATTTTATTTAGTACATCTGTATAATAGTTAACAATAATAACAATATAAAAGCTGAAATATTTCTGATATCGGCATGAAACTGTTAAATACACATAACCTCAATGATAAGCTGTATGCTGTTTGTTCAACAACGGTTCTGTCGGATAGTGTTTGTCTAGGAAAACTATGTTTAAATAGAATGTTATTATTTGCCTGAGCAGTTAAGTTTTTCCAGGAAAAGACTATTTTCTTACACAATTATATTTACTAGCGACAGGTATACACATGGTGTACGCCAGCATTAGATACAAATAAATTTTTTAATTTTGTTTATGTCTCATTGCCACACTTTTATTTGCATGCTGGTGTTTTTAAGAGTTTTCTTATATTCTGGCTAATTCCTGCTCTATGAATTCTGTAACTGTATACATATAAGTATAATGAATCTATTGAGTTTTGGTTTTACCAATATTATTACCAAATATTTCATATCTAGTTCCAACCAATCAGAATGGATCACCCACATAACAAGTGATTCAAAATTGAAACTAAAACAAGTATTCCATGATATGTGGTTTCAATCAATCAAAATGGATCACCAACATGTCCTAACTCTTCTAACAGTATTATACAGGAACTCTAATTCAATTCAAAGCCAGTTGATTGTGATACTAAGTCCGACACCAAACAAAAAACGATCGCAAATTGAGCTCAATAACGATTTTCTCTCCGCTAGAGGCGCTGTTGATCTACATTAAATTTGACAAGTTTAAACGTCAGTTTATAAGTTTGAGGTTATTAAAACTTAAATCTTAGAAAAAAAGGAATAAATAATGCGTTTTCGAAAACTTATATCGTATTTCTGATATGATCATACAAATTAAATGATACAGTAATTTGGGTTAACTCGATTTATTTAGAAACGGTTGCGCGACCACTACGAAATCTGTTTTATAGCGATTTATAAAAACATTGTGAGTGTTGAAGATGATGACGAGGTAATAGAAAATATACACTTGCTCATACAAACTTTGCAAAGAATAAAGAATACGCAACAAGGCATTAATAATTACTTTTTTTTTAATTTAAATTTTAATAACCTCAAACTTATAAAATGACGTTTAAAGTTGTCAAATTTAATCTAGAAAAACAGCGCCTCTAACGGAAAGAAAATCGTTATTGAGCTCAATTTGCGATCGTCTTTTGTTTGGTGTCGGTACTTGGTATCACAATCAACTGGCTTTGATTCAATTCTTAATCTCACGCCACCTACCACCAGAATAATGCAACAGTTAAAGGTTTAATATTTCATCAAACTGTCTTGTTACAAGTTTTAAAATTTACCAACTATTCCAGGATTCTCAAATTTTCCAGGCTGCTGGGTACTCTGTGAAAATAAGAAGTAAAGAAAATGTCAAAATTCACTAAAGGACTTTTATTTTTTAAGCATAATACAAATTCACAAAACTTCTTATAAATAAATAGTAAGTTAAAATTAATAACAAAAACATTAAAATAGCAATTTTATTATAAAAAAAAAACAATCCAAATAGCTCTAATTAATTCTTTCAACTAATCTTATTATGTGCAATAGCATTCACTTCTCTAATAAAATTTAAAACTGAGCATCAATCGAGAAACACACAATTATCATACTTAAGTAACTAAAAAACAAAATTTTATTATTATGGATAGCAAAATATGCACATTTTAATGTCATAAAATCTACAACAAACCCAATATACAACAAGAGTATAGTAATAAACAAAATCTATTTTCTTTTAATAAAATCGTCACATGGTTTCGTATACATGTTTTACTTTTTATCTTTATCTTGAAAAATTACAATTAATTAGGCAAGTAATAAGGATATTACATTAATAAATGCTCCTTCATGGTAATTATCTCATTTATTTATAAAAAGGAAAAAGAAAATTAAAACGAGACAACAACGTAATATTATAGAAGAATCCGCAAGTATATGTCGCAAGATGCACTTGAAACATCAGCAATCCTATTTTTCTACAATAGCTCACAACAAATGTTCATTTACGGGGTACAAATGTAATAATGATTCAATAATTAATAAACAATTTTCTAAGACACTCAATTTACACCTTTCGAAGGCAATTTAATTACTGTGAGGTTTAAAAATAAAAATTTAAACATTCGATGCTTTCTGGCAGTATATATTTCTTGCTAATAAAACAATAAATTCATGTACCCCATATATATAACTAAGTTAGTGTATTATATGTATATACAATAGTAGATACCTAAAATGTAGTATTTGTTATAAAATCAAAAAAAGAAAAAGAATTTACAAACACAACAAAAATGAATTTTCAACTAATGTTTCTAGTCCTTTTAAAGGCCTCCTGCTTCTATTGAAAATTTTTAGAAATATGAGCAGTGATTTCTTTTTTTTTTGTTCCTTTTCAATTAACAACATGATCATTATTATATCTAGTGTGGAAGCGATTAATTTAATTATTATAGAAGATATATATACAGCTTTGTATATAAAAAAAACAGTCATTATACTAAGAGTTGCATCACTTAAGCTAAATCTGGGTAAATCCTACACAGTACGTGAAAAATATCACAAATTTATGCATTCAAAGTTCCTTGTTTTTTAGAGTAGTTTACTTCTCCTTGATGTCTTATTTATGTAAGTACAGCCACTACTAGAAAAAAAAAAGACAAATATTAATAAATTTAAAAACACACTACAAAAGTTAAGTTAGCATAAGTATGAGTCACTTAAACATAACAAAACAAACTCCCATATGGTTATCATTCAACAAAAAATTAAATAAAAATTAATATACAAAATAACTTACAAGTTCACTGATTTAGGCTCCAGGGGTCTAATTCAAAATGAATTTAACCCCACGGTACTAAGATAAATATTTTACATATCGGTTGACATATTTTCATTTAACATCCCTAATTTTTATAAATAAAACATCTGGTACAAAAAGCAAAATGTGTAAAATAAACAAGCTCCTGACTGTTTCTGCTGACTTATCACATGCATCACTTATTTACTCTACGGTTTGCTGAAACGTAGAAATCTAACACCTGATGCTATATTTATAAAACAGAAGAAAAAAAGGTGAAACATTGGCGTTCATTGCAGAAGGTTATAATTTAACCCGAGCTGGCATTGAAAAAATAAGAGATCAATCAAGAAAAATGACAATTTGGCAAGTTTTCCAATACAAAAATTCCACTTGTCCACTCTAAATTTAAACACTGTTACAACAATACAATTACCAACATACTTTTCAACCTAACTCTTCACCAGTATAAGTCACTGCATTGGGGCAACACTACTAATGCTGCCACTAAAATGCGTTGAGCTGCCAAGGGTGGAAGACAAATCTTGAAAACTAAATTGAGGAAAGTATGGTTCTTCTTGAATCGCACCTAAAGGTCCAGACTGTTCAGGCGGTGTGAGTTCTACACTCTCACCAGTAAATTCAGAGTCAAAATATCTTGTATCTGTATCACTGGCTACTTGTGGTTTAAATATTGGAGGTATCTAAAACAAAACAAAATTAGCAAATAAGAAAGAAATATTCAGAAAACTCAACTTACCTTCTTTTGTTCTAAATCCCGCCAATTTATACAAGCAAAGAAAGGATGTACCATAATTTCTTTAGCATCATCAGGGCCACCGCCTAGTCGTTGTGTTGGATCTTTAATTAATAAACCGCCTAATAAGTCTCTCGCCTCGGCACTAAGAGTTCTTGGGAATTTAACTTCTTCCATAATAATTAATGTAAACAAAACATCATGATCTCTATTATAAAATGGCAACCTTCCACACATCTACAAATTTATAATCGTCATTTCATACTTAGTCTATTTGTATTATGTTTACCAACCATTTCATACATAACAACACCAATTCCCCACCAATCTACTGCTCTACCATAATCATTATCTTCTAAAACTTCTGGAGCTAAATATTCAGGTGTTCCGCAGAAGGTCTTAGTAGTTCGTCCATAAGTAATATCTTCTTTACATAGACCAAAATCAGCAATTTTAATATGTCCCTCTTTATCTAATAACAAATTTTCCAATTTAAGGTCCCTATAGATAATTCCTTGAGAATGAAGGTATGATAAAGCAGAAATAATTTCCGCCCCGTAAAACCTTGTCCTATCTTCTGAAAATACTCGCTCCCTTGATAAATGGAAAAATAATTCTCCTCCATTCACGTATTCCATTACGAAGCAAAGGCGATCATTTGTTTGGAAAGAATATTTCAATGACTGTATTTTAGAATGATAGATCAGAAAAAAATTGATTTGATTAAAAGAAGTTACTTACCGTTAGGAACGGATGATTTGTAGATCTTAAAACTCTATTTTCTGTTAGTGTATGAGCAACTTCATCTTTTTGTATGATTACTTCTTTTTTCAAAATTTTTATAGCAAATAACTTTCTGGTAGCTTTTTCTCTACAGAGTATTACCTTTCCAAAAGTGCCTTTACCTAAAACTTTAAGGAACTCGAAATTTTCAAGAGTAACTTTTCTTTTTCCACTAGTCTTAGAATTAGATGTGCCTTGTCGTGAAAATTTCTCGCATAAATCCTCAACAGCGGGATTATCAGATAACATATCTACATCTTCGCATTCCACCACAGCTAAATTTTCTGAAACCATTTTTATAGCTGCAACCCAATCTTCTCTGTAAACATAAATTCAATGTTCAAAACAATTTTCATAATTAATAAAATGTATAATTTGACTAACCGCTCCTTTTCGGCATCCACATGAAACATTCGTTCTATAACAGTTGTCAGTTGTAGACCTCGAATGATAAATGTGTACGGTTTCGGTCTGTCTATTGACATAATTTGACAACCTTTAACTGTGAAATTGTTAAGGGGCTCACCCATTGAATTCAAGTCTGGTTTGCTTTTGAATCCAATTAGCGAGCCGTCATCTACTAATACGAAGTATCTGAAATGTAAAAAACAATAATTATTAAAATGTAACATTTCATTTTATGGTTATGCATACAATGTATAAATTGTTGCTGAATGAGAAAAATAGGATTTATAAAAGTATATAAAAGTTTTTGTTATGACAGGGCAACATTAATTCATTGTAGTTGATACCACTGCAATTTTACTAATACATAGTTAAAAATTATTATTATAATTATTCATGAAGTAAGTAAGTAAATTAAAACTTTCCAAATATAAAAATAAACTCATATACAGTGTGTCCAAGATAAGGATGCACAGCATGGGAATCTTGGACACGGTAAGAGATACAGAATCGGTTAAATAGGATGAAAGTTGGCTATTTATAGGGCCTTTTTGTGGGCGTTTGCAAAATCTAGATATCTTGGATAGTTTCAGAGATATTTAAAAAAAAGTAGATTTCTCGATTTTCGTTATTATTTTTCCTTTTATTTATTTGAAGAGATATTGGAAAACTAAAACCAATTTTCCATTGCCACTTTTTGTTCTCTATAAAAATACGCTAACAAAATTCCTGTACAACGTTTCGGTTTCAAGTAACCATTATCAACCTCATTTTTTAAACAGGTGGAAAAACAATTGAAAATTGTTTTGAATAGCTCTTGTTGTCACAATTCTAATGATGTAAACATGTTAGCACATAAACTATCAATTTTTTTTTTAATTAATAGTCTTATACCCTTATACTTTACGGTGTCACATTTAGTTTTCACACATATTTTCGTTTCTCACACTCGTCTTACTGATCTATTTTCATCCATATGTTTTAGATGTCCCCACCAGCTTAATTATTTTTCTTCAATATATTCTAGGATGGACTTGCTTGGTCTCTAGTTCTTGTCATACTTCAGTGTTTCATATTCTGTCTTTCATCGTAATTCCTATAATTTTACATAAGTATTTCACTTCGAGTACCTGAATTTTACTCTTCATTCTTGTTGTCTTTCACCACGATATAGTAAGCACTGGTCTGTATATTGCGTTAAAAACATTCATTTTAGTTTTTCTGTTGATTTCTTTTTTGCTGATAAAAGTATTCTTTATTGTATGAAATAATTTTGCTGTTTTTTCTATTCTTTCATTAATATCATTTTCTTGTTCTCCCTTATTTTCTATTGTTACTCTGAGGTACTACTTGTTCTATTGTCTTTCCACCTATTGGTATATTTGTCTGTTGTGGTTATTTAGACATTACCATTATTTTTGTTTTTTCACTGTTTATTTTCGTTCCGAACTTGGTTAGTACTTTATTCCATGTTTCAAGATTTTTTTTGCAAGTCCTTTTCATTTATGGCCATAATTACCACATCATCTGGGAATGCACATTCTGATATTTATGTAATCTGCATTTTTCTGTACCCTACCTGGAGTCTTTTCAATACACTCTCTCATTATTTCACCCATGAATACTATAAACAGTGCTGGACTCATTACTCCTTCTTGCCTTAATCCTCTTCTAATTTGAAATGATTCCGACTTCTTATTTTTGCTTATTAAATAGTTTATGTTTACTTTATATAGATTGTTAATTGCGTGTATAAGTTATTTATTCACGCCTCATCTTTCTAAGCTTTCTCACACCTTTTGTCTTCTCACCCTATCAAACACCTTTTCTAGATCAATAAATGCCATATAGGCCTTGTTATTGCTCGAGAGCGTTTTTTGTATAATTTCTTTTATTATAAATACGTGATCTTGCACACTTCTTCCCTTTCTGAATCCGCTCTGTGCTTCTAGTAATGTTGGTTCCACTATTTTTCTTAATCTATTTTCTAGTACTCTTTCGTAAGTCTTTACTGCCGTACTTAATAGGGTTATGCCTCTATAATTACTGTAGCTCTATGCATCTCCTTTCTTGAATATGGGAAGATTACACCTGTTTGCCAATCTTTGTGTATTTTCTTCTCTTTCCACGCCTCATTACATATATTTACAAATAATTTGATACCTTCTATTCCCATATTTTTTAACATTTCTGCAGTAATGCCATCATGTCTTGGAGTTTTTCCATTTTTTGTTCTTTCTAATGCTTCAGTCACTTCTTCTATCGTTATTACATCTGATATTTTTTGTTTTCATCTTCTTCTCTATTTAGCATATATTCTATCTCCTGTTCATCTTCTTCATCTAGCAGTTCTTGGAAGTATTACTTCCATCTTTGCATGATTTCATTATCTTTTGTTAGTAATTGTCCTTTATTAATTATTTTGCACTGCTGAGGTTTTTTTCCAGATCTTATTGTTTTCGACACTTTATAAAATAGTTTTTGGTTTTCTTTACTATTTGATTTGTCTTCCAAAATCGTTCCAACTTTCTTCCTTCGCTGCTCTCACCATAACTTTTACCCATGTACGTTGTTTTTTATATTCATTATAATTATCTTCTGTTCTATTACTTAGATATTTTTTCCATTTTCTTTTTTTTTTGTTTTACTTGTTCTTTTATTTCATTGTTCCACCAATTGGTTTGTTTTCTGCCCTTATGCACCTCTGTCATTCCACATATTTCTTTGGCTACTTTCTTTAGTGTTTGTTTGAATCTATGCCAAATCTGTTCTAAGTCTTCTGTTAATCCTTCTATTACCGCCATCTCATTGTTAACTCTCAGACCATATTCTCTTGCTATTGTATTATTTTTCAGTTTATACACTTTTATAATTTCATATGTTATGTTTCTTGTATCTTCTTTGGTATTTTCTTCTTCCTTGGCTTTTGTTTTCTTAATTTCTGCTTCTAATAGATAATGATCGCTATTTATCTCAGGTCCTTGTCTTACTTTTACATCTCATATCATTCTTCTGTTACTCATCTCCACTAATATATAATCATTAATCAATCTATCTAGTTCTTTCTTCCCTTGTCTCGTATACTTGTGTACATTTCTGTGTTCATAAAAAGTATTTGTCACTATTAGATCATTTATTGCACAATAATCTATCATTCTTCTTCCATTGTTGCTTTCTTTCTCTTCTCCATGTGTACCTATAGTGTCTGTGGCTATAAACTATCAACTTATGATTTCTAATTATTTCCAATGCAAACAGACAGATAATTTTATGGAATAAATTTGTAGCCTTCTAGGAACTGAAATTTTAAGGATCGCTTGTTACTAGTAAGATAAAATAAACATTTTACTACAGTAAAAAAAATGATGAATTTCAATGTCAGTCACCTATATCAAAATGTACATATTATTAATAGCTCAAAAAAAAATATTTTTAATGATTTGCAAGCATGCAGACTTCTTTTTGGTCTTGTCCATGCAGCATCATGATTCTGCATACTTGCTGAACTGGACCCCATTTCCAAGTACAAGAAAAGGAAACTGTACTTGTCTTAAGAGAACTTTTCAGGAAGATGTGTAGCTTTGAAAAATCACAAGCTGCCATGATTTTCATAAAAATCAACGTTCTCCTAACAACATCGATTAACACATTGCAAAGTAGTTTACTATGTCCTGAGCTTCAAAATAGAACCACACACGATATTTCTATACGTTACATTTCGTCAACTCAAATATTCTCATATTAAATGCCTTATGTCTTATGATTAGACAACTTCTTTTCCGCAAGGATATCAATTAATGTGCAAACTCTTCAGAAAATCGAAGATTCTTCTTCAGCTGTAACAAAACGTCAAACCAATCGCTTAGGTGTTAGGTCAGCCATCTTGAAGTTATAAAGCTTCTTTTTTTCCATCGACATTGTTCATATACTATTTGCATAGATACCAACAAACCAGTCAATTTAATAGTGTTTGTGTAGCAGTATATCTGTGCCAATAAGGAACTCTCAAGCTATTGTCGTTGCATTGATTGACCTGAAATTGTTTGAGTGCATCATCTCCATCTAAGTTAACATTGTTTATTGCCTTCACTAATGTCTTGATATCTCTACTCAAACCGCAGTGTAAAGGATAGAAAAGGAAGTTTACGGTTAGTTTGACAAACATCGCCTATAACTCCTTTACTATCGAGCTTCGGACATATATGTATTAGGTATTTTCGACTTGAAATTACCTAAGGAACACACTTTTAACCTATGGCAGTCGAGTTGTAGGACACCCTGTATAAAGTGTACCATTAGAAGAAATTTAATTTTGGTCTGTCACGTTATTTTGCAAATAGTTTTTGATAGTGCTTTCGTATAACTTCCTTTACTGTATTTTTCAAAATCTTTATCAAGTATCATCTAATCGATTCACCACAGTCCTACAAGTTCCTGCTTTTCTTCAGCAAGATACTGCTTTGGTCCTGCCAGATACTTCCTTAATCCTGTCAAATAATGCTTCAAAATTTGTATACTTTCTTCCGCAAATATTCTTTTGTAATAATTTCTTAACTCTAAATATAAACAAAGCAAAATTCAGCAAAACATCCTGTTTGTCATTTATGATTGTGAATATTCTAAAGTACCTTTACATTACAAAATTATTTTCCAAATACTATTTCTAAAGTAGGTATTTGTTAGTCTAGTAACTTATAATATCTAAGGTTAAGTATCTTAATTAACAGAAATAGAAATGTAGCAGGATCTAGACCCTAAATCATGAAAGCAGCAATGTTAGAAGAAATATGTGAAACAATAGTTGATGATTTGGCCTGTTCATAGATCTGATATCAATACCAATTAGCATGCTTGAGACATGTTTAGATCATCTATGGAAAATCACTCTCGCCATTATAAAAAAAAAGACCTCAGAGATCAAAATAGTTCATCATGATGTATTATTTATAATTAAATCACTAAAAGTTTTTCAGTTCCTTCTAAATCTTGGACAAAATCAATGTTTGTTCTTCTTCTTCAATTCAATACATACGAGCCCTATCATTGGTAAACACACTTTTGTAAAATAAGATTAAATTATGTTAAATTTGATGGAAACAAACTATATATTATTAAACTACTAAATATAAAAAACAATATTAAACACATTTAATTCAGATATAGTCTTCATTTTATTAAATAATTCAAAACTAGAAAAAAGAGGAAGTTTGAAAGAAGTTCTTTTCTTGAAATTAACGACATTTGCCTTTCCTTTTAATACCCACATCAATTCGGCATGGCGTGGGGTTGATAAGATCTTTACAGTCTTCCAGAGTAAAAGAATTCCAAATTTCCCTAAGATGCTCTTTTAATTCTGGAATTGTTCGCGCTGGATGGCTTCTCAGCTTCTTTTTCACTTTATTCCACAATGTCTCTATTGGAGAAAGATCTGGACTACTCAATACCCAGTCCAACAGTTTAATATTGTTTTGAAGCATCCAAGATCAACCTGTTTAGCAGTATGGCATGGAGCTCCGTCCTGCTGGAAGATGTACTCCGATTCTGAAGTTGTTAACTCTTCCATTGTAGGCAAAAGATGATCATTTAGAATATTAGGTTTTTAGCATTAATTGTGCCATTCGTAAAGTAAAGTCTACCAACCCCAGCAGCAGACATGCATCCCCATACCATAACAGATGCAGGAAATTTTACTTTGAATCGAAGACAGTCCAAAGAGTATGCTTCTGATTTTTGCCTAATAATTCTGCTTCGAGAATCTCCTATGCAAACTTCAAATCGGGACTCATCGCTCCATATTATCCTCTGCCATTGATCTAATATCCAATTTTTATGAGCTTTAGCCCATTGCAAACGATTCTTTCTTTGTTTTTCGATTAATAATGGTTTTTGTTTGGCCCGAGAGATACAAATTTGAAATACTGAAGCAACAGAAAAAATAAAACAGTAAAATAGTACCTTATAAAACTTGAATTCAATTTTCTTCAAGGATCTTATGCAAGTACATTTCAAATAATTTTTACCGGTAAGTTCATTCCATAACACAGTTAGATCTCTACTACTTGAACGACGATTCTTTTTAACTAGTCGCCCCAATATTCTTAATTCAGCGTCAGTTACTGACGATTTTCGTTTAACATGGGGCTTCGTTGCTACCAAACCTGAGTTATTATATAATTTGACAATATCTCTTACTGTATAACGCGATAAATTTAAATCTTTTGCTATTCTGTAGGCAGATTTACCAGGTTGTGATAAATTCACAATAACTTTTCTTAAATCTTTCGACAATGCTTTACCTCGCGGTATCTTTACTGAACTGACAGTAATTGTTATGTTATCTATTGTATTTCGTCAAAAAATGCTAACTTGATTGTGTTATTTATATTAGAATTGAATAAAATTGTATAAATAGTAGTAAAAAGAGAAAACTAAATATAATTAGTGATTTGAAGAATGTCATAATGAAATCTCTTTATTTTTATTTACTCTGCTAATTTTCTCGATATAGAATGCATAGATATTGTATAAAACATGTTTATTAAACCATAAAATATTAATCCCATTTTCAAAATCTTGAACAACTACTGATTGGTTAAGAGAACCTAAAACATTACAAGCAGGCAAACTAAAATGATACAGGGCTCATAACTATAGTTAAGAATATTTATTTATTTATTTATTAAAGAAAAAAAATAAGTTAAAATGCAACATACTCAACAAGTTGGTAAATTGTACAAAAAAGATTCTTAAATCTAGTGGTAGGTGGACTCCCTATACAGTGTAGAAACCAATTAGCTAGGCATAGAGGTCAAAACAACATAGATTTCTTCAAGAGATTTGATAATGGTTTTCTTCAAGTTCTTAATTTCAATGCTTTTAATTACATTACCTGATTAAACTCTGGACCATGAGTTTTGTTTAAATAATTTAACAAATAAGATATTGCTGACTAAACATAATTTATTTAAATTTTAAGTAAATTAATATGAAAATTTATGTATTGAAGGTACAGTTAGTAAGAGTTCTTCAGTGGTATTCATGTTTGCTTTTGATAATGATTGTTGTTGACAACAGCTTGTTTCACAGGTAAATTGATAACTGATAATTTTGATTTTGCATAAAGACTTTTCCACTTACAAACCATTAAATTACCAATTTATTCATTTGCAAACTCAAACAAAACATCACAATTAGGGATCGACCGATAAAAGGCTATATCAGCAAGATAATAATCGGTATTGGCTGATATAAAAAAATTCTTGCGAAATTGAAATGCAAGATTTTTTTTATTAAAAGAAGGTAAACACAAAAAAATTAATAAAACCAAATAAAATGTAGGTAACATCTGTGGTCTAATAACATGAATTTAATTTTAGGACAGAAAAGCAAAATTAACTAATGTTTAATAGATCACACTTATAGCATTATTAATAGTCATATTTCAATTTTAACAAATTAAACTTTCTGCTCTGTCAGGAGCAAGTCAGTTCTGAACAGCTTCATACACATTTCTTGCCTTTGAAAATAACTGCTCACTGTTGCACTAGAAAGCGAAGTTGATAAATACATTGCCGCTTGCATATAGAGTAAAGGTAAAACATCTTTTTTATTAAACCACCATGAAATAGAATTTCTGTTTTTGGAATCAATGACTGAAGTTTTGTTTTCCATGGCCATGGCATTTTTGCAAAATTTTTCAAATCTGACAGAATTATTGTTTATCTGTAAAATCGCAAATTTGACGAAATTTATTAATTCAACGTTAGAGTGTGTTGCTTTGCTATTGTTTTTGTAGTTACTGTTCAACAGTTTCTGTTCTAATTAATTAAAAACATTTTTTAAAGTTTTCTTTTCCATGGCCATAGGGTTTTTGCTGTTTAAAAGGCTGTCTGTTGTTTTACGATAGTTACAAGTAGACAACAGCTGTCTTGAACACTTACAATGTTTTTTGTGGGATTTAGAGCAAAAAATTCTTATATAACACCTATAGAATTTTATACAATTTGTCCACATTTCGATACTCACTATTGAAATCTCGGAAATTGCAAGAAATACAGAGTCGGTTAAATTAGAAGAAATTTGGCTATTTTAAAGATCAATTTACTTATGCTTTTGTTTTTTTAAAGCAGTTCACGGTTTACTAGGTATTTGCTAAAAACAAAATTATCTTATTTGTTTTTAAAATGAAATATCTTAGGAACAAGCAAAGATAGAAAAAAACAGCAAAGAGAGTGTTTTAGAGAACTTACTCTAAAACACAAAAAAATTATTTTCGCAGTTGTCTTTTGTTTTACTTCGGCGGTGGAACGTAAATCCAATTTTTTTCTAATGGAACGCCTACTTGATTTCCATATTACTGAATAGCACGCCTTAAATGCTTTTCAGTAATACATGGTTTGACATAGTTATTCTTTTGTTTTACCAAGTTATGAAATGCAAAAAAAAATTTAAGTGCCACCAAATAGCACACATGCTCATAGACAATAAACCATTTAACCATTTTTTTTTGTCAATTGGAAGATAAAAAAGTTATTGAGTTATTTCTTTTAGATGACACTGTATATCTTCAAATAAGCAAAATATGATCGAAAGTCCGCAAAAGTTGTTTATAGGAAAAAAATTATTTCTCCCTGATATTTCAAATTTCTTTGATTTCAGAATAAAAGCGTAGCCTATGGTCATGTAAATCGTTTTTCGCAAAACTTGATGGTTTTGAAAAACCAAAGCAATGAATCGGAATCTTGATAACTCAAAGGTATGAGATTCGGGAAATACCTAGAGTCGTTTTAATAAGGAAGATCTTTGTTCTCTTTGCAGAAACCTTAAGATTTTCCTGCTCTCATTTAATAAATACTTACCATTATCATACCGGAGTCCAAACAGTCTTCGTATCATTTTCAGAATTTTCTATACCTATTTTAACTACTTTGAGGTTAGAACATTCAAAATGATTGCTTTATTTAAATTTTCATAAGCATTTCTGCTTTTAGTTATTAGTAAATCTTGGATCATGCAGAATACATTCTTTCAGAGCTATTTGAGACATAACAAGAAATAATACAGGTAATTCCAAAATTTAGAAGAAACATATTGCAAGATACAGAGGTGTATTTTCTATATCATCTAAGCATTTAGTTATTAGTCATCATTCTCAGATATAGACATATTAAAAGAATCAGAGGCATAACAAAAATTCACAATCCCCCCTGTTCTCTTAATAATAGTGACATTGCAGAGGCTATTGTTATGCTGCACAGTAAAAAACGTATGTTTATCTGATGATGTAAAATACCAATACAAAATAATAATCTTAAACTTTATCCCCTTAAAATGCTTTAATTCAAATCGATTCAATTTTAATTTTATATACAAGAAGAAAGATATTCAAACATTTCTTTCTACTTTTATCATAAATCTTTTGTCTGTACCCTTCCTTATTAGTCACTTCATTGACACACATACCTTAAAAATTAACAATACATTAAGCTTCATCTATTTTAGAAGTGGGCATTCCAAGAATGATAAACATTTCATTCAAACTTCTACATGATGGACATAAATCAAAACGTTACTGATAATGATGATCATAAATATGTCAAAAACAATTGAATCATACATACCTAGCTCTCCAATTTTTAATATGTTCTCCTCTTTTGTACAGCCATCCTTCTCTAACTATATTCGCTCCCGCTAACGGATTTGGTGTTAGTGGTGGACCACCAACAGCACCAGCATTGTCTTCATTCATAGCAATTCCTAAATATAAATAAAACATTATTTAAAATGAATTAATACACAAACCTTTGATTACACACCCAATTTTCTAGTATACCTCATAATGAGGAATTTCCTCAGAAACAATTTTTAAAAAATGAAACAAACAAACTTGTAAAATTTTCCCTTTTAATTATTGTAAATTTATTGTGTAAACTGAGGTGCAAAAATGTAACGTCATTGTAACTCATCTATAATTAGTTATCACTGGAACTTGTTAGTCAGTTACAACATTGAGTTGAAAAAATATTTACAGTGTAGGTACGAGTATTATTATGTACCATTGTACGGATGATTACACATATACAGGACTAATGTACTTGTTTACACTACTTAAAATCTAAAATAAATTGAGAACAAGTTTAGTTCAATGAAATTATTTATTGAATGACAGAAAATATATTTTTTTCTATTAATTACTACAATAAATATTTGAAAGTAAATAGATTATATACACCCTATTTGATAACTTTATGTATAAACTTATTAGAATGATAATAGATCTATTTGTTACTTTATAAAATTAAAAATTAGAATACGATTTTATTTTCCAATTCATTAGCATCACGTAAAATGTATAGTTTTTCACTTTTGATTCACAACATCTAATCATATTGAACTTCGACACAGAAACATGTTGTTATTTCCTCAAAACAACAGTAAGGTCATTTGAAATTACTATTCGTTAAAAGAATAAAGAAAATTTCTATTAAACAAATTTAGTGTGATTTCCAATTATTATCAACATTGGAAAATATGTTAATCAATTAACTATTATGCATGTTAAAGTTAAAAGTTAATTAAGGAGCGACGCTTTAAAAATAAAAAGTAAACTATAACTAATGTGAGTAAAAATACACGAATTTTTATTACATCTAAGGTCGCAAAATAAACAACTTGTGACGTAACAGATGTTGATAGCAATTTTGTAATATACATTAAAGAGTTACACTTACATTTTTCATAGTATAAAAAAGAGAAACATAATTAGATTACCGGAAAAAGTAATTGAAAATGTTATCAGTTTTAACTTTCAAAAGGAGTAAAATACGCTTTATATTTATTGACTGTTACGCATTTTTGGCGACACCCAAAATAAGGTTATGTGAACAGAACTCATTTGTGTATCAGATTACAAACATAACGAACGTACTAATTATAAAATAATGAATAAACTAACGATTAATAATTTAGGCAATTTTGGAAATTGCGAATAATTTGCAAAGTATTATGTACGGTAAACCATACCTGTGATAGAAATACACTATTAACTTCACTACAGTTTTTTACACATTCCACTATTACTTTACTAGATCAGATTATTTTCCAATATTCTCTTTCACATGAATCACAAAAACTTCCAAAATACAATTAGTTTCAAACAAAATTGCAATTACAAGGACATGTTTTGAG
>VTPC01002712.1:373221-421995 GCA_011009095.1 Ignelater luminosus | reverse complement strand
TATGTACAGAATTTTCAATTTTTTGATTTAATGAGTTCAATTAGTAGAGTGTATGAGAGAATTATAAAAACAAGAATAGAAGACGAAATAGCACACATGGAAGAACAAAGTGGTTTTACAGTAGGTCGATCCTGTATTGATAATATATTCTGTATTCAACAAATATTAGGAAAGAGAAGAGCATGCAATAGAGAAACACACCTAATATTCGTAGACCTCCAAAAAGCATATGACAGTGCATATCTATATCCAAACTATTCAAAGTCCTAGAGAGGAAATGCAACCTAAGAATAGCAAATGCAGCAAAGAAAATGTATAAAGGAAGTGTAAGTAGAGTAAATGTAAGTGGACAGATATCTAGAAATGTACAAATAGCAAAGGGGTTACAACAAGGATATTGCATGTCTCCCACCCTATTCAACATATATATCGCTGAAAGGTTAAAATAATGGAGAAGAAAATGCAAGGCAATGGCAATGAGAATAGGAAATACGATACTAGATACATTGCTATTTGCAGACGACCTAATAATTATTGCAGAGATGAAGAAGACGTAGACTATATGGTAAGAAAATTAATTGAAGAATTGAAGAAATGGGGACTACAAATTGATATAGCTAAAACAAAACAAATAACATACAAATAGACAACAAAACAATACAACAGTGTGACGAATATAAAATATCTATAGGATTCACGATCACAAAAGATTGTACAAATGATCAAGACATAAAAAGCAAAATCAATGTAGAGAGAAAACCAATAAGAATGCTAAACCTGATATTGTGGAGCAACTAGCTGCCAAATAAAACTAAACAGAAATGATTTATAACACAATAGTAGAAAGTATAGTCACATACGGATCAGAACTGTGGGAAATGACAGATAAAAATACGAAAAAAGTAAAGAAAATTCAAATAGATTCCATGAGAAGAAGCTGTAAAATCTCCTGCAGTTAACATGTTACAAATAATGAAATTCTAGAGGAAATGGAAGTAAATAGAACCATAACCAAAACAACAGAAGAAAAAAGACTAAAGTGGTATGGACTCATGCAAAGACTGCCAGAAAGAAGATGGCCAAAACGAATATGTGACTGGAAACTGCCATATAGACTGAAGAGGGAAGAGCCAAGAATCACATAGAGAGACAGGGTACAAAAAGCAATGAAAGATAAATAATTAAAAGAGGAAGATACAGAAGACAGAGAAGGCTGGAGAAAAAGCACCGAGAAGCGTCGACAGATGTAGAAAACTTGGAAGAAGAAGAAGAAACTAATCTTATCTTTTTACTTACAGGACGCTTCAGCCTAAACTTCACTATACATCCTCACTAGAAGAGCTAAAAAACTGAGAAAGAAATTTTGTTGATTCTTTATCAGCCATCATATACGATATTTAACATAACTAATTTTCATGGTATTTTTAGTATGTTGGTCCAGTGGCAACCTAAAGTTTTCTATAATCACCACTAACGATAGTGGCGGTCCCTGGCGCTGGAAACAACAAATCTTTCCTGTGCTCATGTAAAACCATCAGACTATTGAGCCAAGCACACTTAATCAGTCAAAGGCAACCTGGAATGATAGGCCATAGGCTACCATTTGTTTTGTTCTTTTAGTGTGAGAATATTGACCTGTTGAGTCTGTGATGTTAAGTTGCAACTTTCTGTATGCATAGACATTTCATTATTATCTCAAAGTTTATTTTATTTCTAATTAACGTCATATGCATTGCATTAAAAAATTTTATTGCAAAAACAAAACTCAAAAGCCAACTTATCATCCCAGAACGTGTTTGATTATACTTAGGATCACTTACAAATTAGCATATTAATTTAAAAAGAATTGAAATTTTAGAAGTAAAATAGTTCTGCTCTCAAGCAACAAAATGCCTATCCCCAAAAACTTTATCTGCATCATACATACATGCATAGAATCAGCCTTCATTGATATTTGCAACATTAATTGATCTGCACAACACTAGATTGATTGATTTTATCTAATTTTTAAACTAAGTATTAATCAGAATCTCAGTGAAATTATTAGTTTTATATAATTGAAATATGCAGGTTGTATATTATGTTTTTTGGTGAAAATCATTGCGATCCTTGATTGAGTTCACTCTTGCTTTTATTAAAACATATACATAGAATGTTGCAAGAAAAAGGTATTACCAGGTATTACAGTTGCAGAATAATTAAAGAAAAGCTAAAATAATCTTAAGATATTCATTTGAAAGAGAATGTTGAGGAGAGCTGAAAGAGTAGATACTATTTTCGTACCATAATCAATGAAATAAGTTCTGGCCACTGTTATATTATTCCATATCATCAGCATGTGTTGCTTTCAAGCATTTCTTACTTTAAGTCACGGTTAATAAAGAGACTGATAATGAAGAAAGGCTCGATCTGGAAATATCCATTTGCATAAAAACACTGTTTAATATAGTTTTCAGAAAACTCTCTGTTCTTCTTTTTTTTAACATTGAACATCATCCTCGTAATATTTATGGGAAATCTGAGTTTGAAAATGTGTTCACAGAATTTGATATTATGATGTAAGTCAAAAATTTGCAACCAACAATTTAAAGTTTGTTAGTAAAGAGCAAATATACTATATTTAGCCTGCATATCAATCAATATCAAGTAAATGTATATAATAATAAAGTTTAATAAAGCTAACATAAGGGAATTAGCTAAATCTACGGTATGCAATATAAACTTTCAATCATATTAAATTTGTTACCATAACTTCATAGTTTAACATTTTTCTCTTCATTACTTACATGTACTTTTAATTTTAATTTATGTAGTATTATAATAATTTAATATTTTTGGTATAAGATTTTGATTAAATATTGATTTGACTAAAATAATCTGCTTACAAGATTTCATTTTCATCTTTTATCGCTAATTTGGGAAGAAATTAAACAACTTTTGTCTTAATTAAATTTTATACTATATCAAAATGTAATTTTAAATTTCTGTCACTTCAAAATTATTAAACTTTTATAAAAATTGAGTCAAGAGATCGATACTGTGAGTTCTTATATGTATTATGTGAATATCAAATGTTGTATGCATTAGATATGAAAATATGTTGCTTTATAAAATGCCTAGAGACCTTCTAAAGAAAGCAGCCACATCTTAAACCCTCTGGAAAATTTAAAACATTCCGCAATAGACTAACAATCTCAGTTGTGTTATTAAATGACAGTTAATAATATTTGACTGTTTTATATCAAAATATGTAACTTATAGTTAGCTCACTTGTGTAGTCTTTATGTTAGGTTCTAGTTCAGTCTCAAGTTACTGTAAACAGTCAGACTGTGTTATAATAATATATTGGGATAAGGCATTCCTGTCAATGAGGTCTACAAGATTTATGGAAATCTAAAATTAAATGTGAATTTCACTGATATTTTAGAATACTATGCTTGCATATTCTAAAACACCCAGTCATGTTATAAGATATTAGAATTTAATTAAGTGAAATAAATACAAATATAGATCTTCTATTTACTTTTTAAAGAATTAGTGATCTCAAGTGTTTGTTCATGATGTGTTTCAGTCAGCTAGCCATTCTCAAAATGTACTATGTAAAAGTGTATCTGTAGGGTAATTTCTGCTTCTTATGATAGCAATTTCATTAAAAATTTATCCGGGATCCCTTATAAATTTATTATGTGATCACTTTATGATATACAACATACTTATTGTTATTTATGGTTTGAAACATCCCAAGTAGCGTATATGTATTTTTCCTTTTAAATATAATCCATGAAAGTTTTATTAGTGTGTCTGTATAAATAGTGTAAGTCATAACTCTTTGGGAAAAGATAGTTTTGATAATAAGTGGAAATTTGATTTTCTGATTAGTTGTTATGTTTTTATGTGATGCATGTAAATGCTAGTTATAGTTGATCAACTTATTTAAAAATCTGCGCATGGTTATAAAATCTTGATCTCTCATTGTGATAATCAAGAATTGTAATCTGGGAATCATTCTAGAATTACACTCAAATATTTTGTCTTGAGGTTTCAACTTTTAATTATTAGAATGAGCCTTTAGCATTTAGTAACAAAAAAGAAATTAAATTAAGTCTGATACTGAAATGACATTCAAAATTCAATCACTGATAATATTATGCTTAATTAACCATTCCTACACTTAAGGCTTCCCATAGAAGAGGCAGTTCAATGCAAACTAATCTGTTGACTTTACCTTAGGATTTCTACAAGATTTTGAAACTTGGGTATGTTCTGAAAATAAAAAGACAAAATCTAATTATGCATAAAAAGGCTTGGGTGGTTTTAAGTAAAACAAACAACATTTATTAATATCAATACTTGTCGGGTGAGATATTTTTGCAAGTACTTGTACTTACAAAAAACAAAACAAGTCGAGTACAAATGCTTCGCAAAAAGGGATGTGCCTGGTAATTCTGAACTATTTAAAACTCCCAACAGGAATAAATCAAAAAATTCACCACATAACAAATAATCAAAAGTATGGAGATGCAACTGTCAATGTTAGCAAAAGTTCCAAAGTTTAAGAAGGGTAAATAATTCTAAAAGCTGCTTTTAGTAACCCACTAAAGATTTTTGTAAAAAATACAGCTGCAAAACTTGATATAGATAAGTCAGTCATGTCTATTAGGATCAAAATAAAAGATCAGGAAGTAAAGGTCCTTTCAAGATTCTCAGCACCAAAATATTTAAAGAGGGAAAAAAGGTGCATTAACCGAGCTTTTACCTTCTCAAAGAATCGTGTACATCAAAAATATGAACAATGCACCAAAAGTTTCACAAGAGGAGAGAGAACTGAAAGATCTTGGGCTCTCTGCAAAAATGGATAGAAGAAGAATCTGGAAAACCCAAAGCAAGTTTTCTTCAGTGCAGACAATTACTCCTTTATAAAATGATACTTACTACTGAATTTCAAGAGTTGAAGTTTCTTGCATGACGATTGCTGCTATTTCATTTTCTAAGAAAACGTAACTTCCATATTTTAACATGTTTTAAATACAATTTAGAGGGTATTAAAATGAGAATATAAAATAATGTATTTTTTATTACATTAAATTTAAAATTACATGGCCACAAAACATATAATACTATGCTAAATTGCTAATCTAAGTAATTCTTTTTAAAATGTATGACAAATAACATTTTTTTTCTTAAGGGTACAGAAAAGATGATACGATGAACATATATGTCTTGATGAAGTCATTACTCTTTGAAATAAACCTATACTATCCACACAAAAGTGATTTTTTTATTTTGCGCATTTCGAGATTACACCTAGTTTTTTTTTTTAGTTTAGTGTTGTAGCTAGAAAGTGTTCTTTTATAGCACATGATAATAATAGATCGGAAAGTTTAACAATTTATTTCTTTTGATAGTTTTAAATAATGCTAGTATAGTGTTTAGGAAAAAAGACACCTCTATAAGAGAACAAGTAGACACAAAATCCATTCTTCATTTCCAAAAGACCAATACGTAAATATTATATAAATTGTTGATATGAAGATTAATTTGAAATAATTTAAAAGTGAATACATTGTATTTCATTCTTAGCAACAATTCAATATGCTTTGAAATCCATGATGATTTTAAATTTAAAATAATAATCGACAATGCAACGCACAAAACACTTTGCTCTACATATAAAACACACCCATTGTTTTAAAGAAAGATATACAAGTATTCAAACAGTACCCACAATCATTGTGCTTTGCATAAAACAAAATTATATAAAGGGAGCTGTGTTAACAAGCAGATTTAAATTCTTTCTTTCTTGTAATCAAGTAAATGAAAAACGACTTTGTACAAAAAGCTTCTTTTTTTAGATTACACATGCATTACATAATCTAAATTATTTTTATGGAGGGTCTACATTATATACCGTACATCTACCTACATTTCAAGATATCGCAATGATATTCGTACTCATTTATTTACTATCTACTTTACGATTTACATCTTAGTTACACATATCATTACAATATCCGACTAAGTTAGAATTAGTATGATTACAGTTATGCAAAGATGGACTGTCATATGCAATAGTTATTAAAGCTAAAGTTAACGTAATAACTGCAGGCAGTTGTTACATTACTTGTATTTTATTATTATTATTATTTCTTTAATGCATACGATAGACTAAAAAATTAATTCTTTCAAAAACTTTAAAAATATACTTAAATAACACTGTAGTTTTTATGTGTATGTAAAATTACACTATATTTCAATTATTATCAAGTTGCATTAAAACAGATTAAGTACAATAATTAAAAACAAGTATTTTACAAATATCGCACATCAATTAAATAAAATATTAATATCAACTGGAATGATTCCATTACTTTTAAGCGAGTTATTATTAAGTAAACCTCAAAAACTCAACATTAAAATAATTACAAAAAAAAATAATGATCAAGTCCTAAATGGAAAATACTGGTTAAATATTAACATCATAAATAAATTCCAATATACACAAACGCTGCCAAGCTAAAATAATATCAACCAGTAATTATTTAAATTAAAATGTCCCAAGTTTGATTTACAGAAACACAAATTATTCTTTGACTTCAAAGTATTTGTATGTTGGATTTTCATATCCATTTATTTGCATATTAGCAACATGTCTTTCTTCAGGCGTGGCAGCCTGATCTACTTCCACAAATCCTTGTCCTTGTGGAGAACGTGCGGATCTACGTCTAGCTACTGCAATTCCAACAACTATGGCTGCCATAAGAGCCATGCCCGCGAATGCAAGCGTGAAGTACACACTTTTACCATCTCTACGGCCGTACACTTCACGACGTACAGAGTAAGTCTGGAATTAAAATACATTTAGGAAGAAATAGTTTTTGAAGATCATAACATCTAAATATATTGGTAGAAAAACTAGGTGGAAGTTTCAACAATTACCGGCATAGTACTTACGGGCTCTCCATGACTGATATCATGAGTCATTGCATGTGCAACTCTAATTACATCTTGCTGATGGGCTACAGCTGCAACTTCTTCAACAGCTTGTTGTACAGCAGCATCGTCTACTTCCCTATGTTGTTCAGCTGTTGTTATCGAATCATTCATAATTTCTGATACTGTACTTCCAGAAGTAGATGATATGGTAGTCTAGAAGAAAAAATTTTTGTATCATGAAGGTCTTCAAAGGTAAATAACCAATAGTCTTTAAAAAGGTTTAGGCCAATTATATCAAACTACAAGATTTATATTGTAACAATGCAGAATCTAGAATTATGGCCCCTCAAGTCAAATTCGCCCATAGACGCGTTCCATCTGGCACGCGATGCCCGAAGGCAAAGTATCAATGGTTGCCGATTTTGGCCTGAGCAGTTTTGATCTGACCCACACCAAACTTTAGTTGCCATCCTCTGGTCTATAATAGTTTTGATAAAAAATTGAAATAAGTTTCGTTCAGACTCCGGTTAAAAAATTATTTGTTTGATGGTCACTGGAGTAATGCATAAAAATGGAAATTGAGAACTCAAATAAAAACAGTGAAAAGCCAAGAACTTGTTAATCTTCTTTTCCTTTGGTGCCTAATTAAGTTGATGTAAAAACCATTTTGGTATTTTTAGGACTTTAATCAGGAACAAATTAAAGCTGAATTACCTATCAAAAGTGTTCTCGGTAGAAAATCAGATGAAGTAAATTAGTTTCAAGAATTTGTTAGAAAAATATAATAATATAATCACTATGATACTTACCCTGTCTTCAGGTAATGATTCATCTTCCATATCTTCAGCATCAAAACTACTAATTTTTTTACCTAAGACTGCTTCAACACGTTTCTTTTCATCTCGCAATTCCATTCTTTCCTTTTTCCGTTGTTCTTTTCTGGCTTTTTCTTGTAATCTTTGTCTTTCTCTTTCTGCTTGTTTGTTCGCTACGTCTGATTTGTATTTATCTAATATAGCAGCTTCTGCATCTGTTGTCATGGCTAATGATGATCCTGGAGTATCATCTTTTGATCGGAGAGCTTGCATGTAATCGTCCATTAATTGTCCAATTTTAGCAACAAGATCTGGATATCGTTTCAACATTTGCATACTTTGATTAACTGTTCGGTCAATGTCAGTTAAGCGTTCCAACGTTCTGGCCTGTTCTCGATTTGCTGCTTCTAAACTGCTTTGTAACAAATGTCGGTAGTGAGTGATGGCGTGTGCGCGATCTTTATGGAGTGCTCGAAGAAGTTTTTGTAAACATTTCTGGACGCGATGAGTCTGAAAATGCTTTACATTAGAACAAAATTCAAAAAATTTCAAGATCTATTGGTTACATTTGGTGGTTGGTCATTTAATGCCTGTGTATAGCAAGTCATAGCTTCCTTCTTCCTCTGATTGATGTGAGCAAGAACCCGTTGTTGGTGCATGGCTGCAAGTTGATGTTTTTCTGCGTCTCCTTCTTCTTCCAGAGCCTGTACTGTTTGTTGGAATCTCTGTGTCATCCTTTGTTTGAAGTTGTCTGCTCCTCGTGGATCACTGGATCTCATATCTTGATAGCGTTCTTCTAAATCGGACCAGTCTTTCATAACCCGAGTTACTTTTTCCCTATGCGCTTCTTCTAATCTTTCCTGGATATGTTAGAATTCTTATAGTTTATGTTTTTCACAAAAAATTTTTTTAATTTACCTGAGCTTCCTTATAACTTTGGTGTTCGTTCCTTGGATCGAAATGAGTGAAATAAGGATCAGGAGTGGGAAGTGGCGTTATTCTTGTCGTAGTAGTAGTTGATGTCGATTGCGTCGTTGATGGAGTGTAAGTAGTGCTGGAGGAGGTTGTATCCCAATCTTGATCAGAATCATCATAGTCATCGTCGTCTTCATCATCATCATCTACAACTGGATCATCAGATAATTCAGTATCATCTCCGAGATCATCAAGATCGTCTTTTTCGTCGTCATCATCCTCGTCGGAGTCCAAAGAATCATCATCGGTATCTAGAAGTTCTTGTTGGTCAGATTTTAAGACAGCAAGATCGATGGGTTTCTTTGGTTTCATGTTGTCTGGAAAAGAAACAATCAAAATAGAAAAATAGTAAAAATAAATGTTTATTACAGAACAAAACAAATAAAATTCGGAAATACCACGTAGTAACAAACGAAAATTAAATTTAAACGATTTCCGGAAAATTGTGCAATTTCTCCCATAATTTCGGCATTAAATATTAAATTTCAATCGAACTGCTATACATTTCAATCAAATAGGGAACCAATATGGAAATTGGGGTGTTCGGTCACACACTCGGAAGTCTAACAAACTGAAAGATGTAATCTATATTTCCTTTTCAGATAGAAACGGCAAAATAAATTATTCTGAATACTGAAGATATCAATAAAACGAACGCATTTTTTTCTTCGAGCTTATTCGTTATTTATAGACATCTTTACATTTTTGTAAATTCACAAAGTGCATCAGTACGTGTGTTGTTACAATTTCTTTGAACGGCTATTCACTTGTTAGTGTAGTATTTTGAAGGGAACGTTATGTAGTACGCAAAATGAATTTGTTATTTTGACATAAACGTTAACATTAGAAAGAAAAACCAAATAAAAGTAAACTTTAAAAAAGGTTGTTACAGTCAGGTATTACTCACGATAGCATCGGTCAAATTAACATCTTTACTCGTTTACTAATGCTTATGTTAGTACAACAACGCTCAATTTACCTTCATAGATTTAGTCGTAAGACAATAACATTAGCGCAATTACATCGTAACAATATCACAATACCTAGTAATTGATACAATGCTATTAAAAAATATCGGTGTAAAAAAGTATGTGGTCAGGTTGCAGAATCAGCGTTACTTCAGCTGCTATTTCTCGAGGTGCATGCAGGATAAATTCAGTTCAATTTAGACTATAGATATTGTTGAATTTACCTTTCGTTAAGTTCTGACAGGTTGAAACGGTCATAGAAATAGAATAACTAACTATAAAGGACGCAGCAGTTTAAAAATTTAGATAACTTGTCAAAATAATAGAAAAGAATAACTGGCGAAGTACAAGGTACATTAGATCTATTCTAGGCAAAAATAAAAAAATAAAGAGAAAGTCAAAATTAAAATCCGCTAGGCAAAACGCTTGTAAACGACAAAATTATATTTTTCACTGAACAAAATGAGTTTTCTAGTAACGAGTTAGCGTACTTCAGTAACTTGGTGTCTATGGAATAATTTAGATCAGTTTACATAATTCTTTTCCTAAATGGATTTGCGAAAACATGGCCTCAAAAAAAGAAATATTGTGTTGATTATGGTGACCAGAAGTTACAAATAGGGGACTGTATAGGGGGATCTTCAAGTAGCGATTTAAGTGAGACACAATCTGAAAATTGAGTTGATACCTCAACTGCTTATTGTCTTAATGCCAAACGGTCAGAAAAATCGATTAGTTTGAAAAGATTTCTTAAGCAAAACTAGAAAAAAGCATATAAATCAAGTCCGACTCTATCCCAAATTATCTGAAAAACGCCAATTTTTGATTATATCGATTTCGATATCAACGGCAAAATTCTTTTGGTATTTGGACTGTAATTCAACGTTTCTGTAAGTGTTTCCTTATTGGCATGCAAATAAGCTCTATTAAGTAAGTGTACAGCAAAATTAGAATTTGGTCTGCAAAGACTGGGTTTTACCAACTTTAAAATGCTCTATGCTTTCCACCTTTCAAGTAGTCAAAGACCTTTCTGATATCTGTTTTTTGACCCTGCTGCCTAAACAACCTTAAAATACTAGAGGAGGCCTAGATTCGATGATGCAAAAGCTTTGCAGATACAGGTCACAGTCGAGGCTTATCAAGTTGGCCAAATTATGAGGATTCGTATTACATAACGAACATCTACACTTGTATTTAAAATATATTAAAATAAATGCACAGTCGGGTCTCTGGTATCAAGATATTAATTTTTATAGCTGTTTTGACTTTTTGGTTTGTTGGTTTTTCAAGACCTTGATTTCTTTTCTCTTCTATGCATAGCCAAGACTTTTCAATATTACATACATCGTTTGTCTCTCTTTCTTGGTATCTGCTATGGCGTTATGTATCAAATCTTTTGTATTCTTAGTATTTCTTAGGGGTTTTGAACAAGATGAGCATAGACATATTTAGACTCTGTAACTGCTCAGGAATTATTAGTTTGAACCAATCTCCAAGCTAGTCGAGCTGATTTACAGATATAACTGACCAAGCGCGCAATTAACAAAGAAAGTGCTGTGGCAAAATCTCTTTGGCAAATGAGAAAAACTAAGGTTATTAAACCCATTTAAGAAGTGAACAACAAAATAATTCCATTTATTTAAAGAATTTGGCTATTACTCTACCTAAAATGAGTGTTCACTAAAATAAAGATTTGTTTTGGATATCGGACCGTTTAACCATGTAAAATGTTTAAATTAAGAAATTCTTGAAATTGAAAATTATTTAATTTTGGAACTTTTGTATTGCACTTCTTTTTGCTTTTTATTAAATAAGGCGAGAACAATTTTTTATTAAAGTGCTTTCAGGGCTTACCTAAATTAACTTATGACTCATCTTATGTAGCATAATTTAATTACGCTTAATCTTATTTCTCCCCTCAAGAAAGATATTTGAGACGTTTTACCACAAAGAATATTCTATTGCATGGTGTGGTGCAATGATGCACGTAAGTAAAACAGTTAAACCGATTTTATTTAAAATTATTACTAATAGTAAGAGTAATAAAATAAGTTGTTGGTTTTCCTATTAAGAAACAGAATATTTCTGCGATTGAAAACAAGAAATATCGTTAATAGAAAAAAAGGGAAAACGTTGATGGATAAATTTAGAAAATTGAACGCGGTGTGTTATATGTAGTTGAATTGGGGGTAGGTAGGTACTTATAAAGAGCCTATGGGAAGATTGTGCAGTTCCAGTTCAATTTCGCGTTAGCGTTAAATCAAGGGTGCCTCATCTATCCACGTCAGGTTTCGCTGATATCACAGAATGTTCGGGATGAACAAGAGACGCCCAAACGCCGTCCATAGACTAATGAATAGCAAGACTTGGCCTCGACCATAAAACATACGATTTTTTTCTTAAATGTGAAGAGCATGCCGTGCCACCAGAAGAGATTTTTCATTTTGTCATCAATAAGATGTGTTATCAAATCTAGATCAATTATTTATTAGCGAATTTATTACCGAATTCGTGGCTATCTATATTTTTTAAGAGCGAATGGGTGGTTTTTGATTTCTGCTGAAACAGTCTAGATCTGCTGATGTCGAATTTTTAGGGGCACTGAACTTTTGAATTTTCAACGATTTTGTTTTCTTTACGATAAGTTTTAAAGGACATTCAAATTGAGAAATAACAAAAATAAATGCACAATCACATCAGCATTTTACATAATATGAATATCACATTTCATATTTCAAATTTTAAATGAAATTCAGGAATATAAGTTCTCGTTCTTTATCCTTCCCATTCACCTTCTATTCCATATAAGACCAAGTGTAGCATAAAATTAAGTCGATTTTGCAGGAAACAAATTCGCATGGGTACGTAATTTAGTAAAAGTTTGCATAATTTGTAACAGGGACAAAGAAATGGATCTGCAATCAATCATAGCAGTATTGTATGATTATGAGATCGATGAAAAAATTTAACCAATTCCACGCACGCTGCCACCAAAAAGTACAAGCAGCGAAAACACAATTTTTCAAATCGAACACCTATAAATCTTTTTTATTATTCGTTTTGTATGTAAAACAAAATAATGGATGATTTGTGGTTTAATCAAATTTTGAAACTCCTTGTAATGTAGGCATAATTGCTCAAAATTATATTTCCTGGTTTTTTAAAATGTAGGTAACACAATTGGATTTTATCAAGTAAAATCTATGCACTTTAATTATAGTATAAGGGAATAATTGCCCAATTAATAAAACTGCTGTTTGATCAAACATTGTGTTGAATTAATTATTGAATTAATCAGATTAACTAGGAGGGCTATGAGAATATGATTTAAATGACTCAACGATATTTGTATCAGAAGGAACACTTTTGGTCTTTCAAAGCAAAGCTACCGCGAAAAACTAAGGGTTCATACAGGGAATAGAAATGTAGTTGTGACACTTTACTCTGCAACTGTTTGAACGGTTTTTCTCTTTGAAAACGATATGGTACTGACTTTTAACAGTCGATCTTTTCTATTTATTCTTCATATTTTATTTTTGGTCACTTTAGATAATGATACTTGCATCCTTCATTTCTACTTCGAAAATGCATTTGGTCATAGTATATAGTATCATTATCAAGGGCGAGAAGACATAACATGGTTTTTTCCCGCGATACCATACGCTGACCTAGATGGGTCAAGATTTTAATTATTTGGCTCATTCTATTTTGGGTTCTTCTTGTTAGAGTTTTTGTTTTTATTCAATTTTCCAATCTTCTCTTGAAATTGAAGATTTCCCAAATTCTGAAAAACATATTTAACAAAAACCAAGACATTGTCCAAAGTTACATTTTCTAAAGTTCAAATTCTTACAGTGATACTACAAAAAAGTGTAGATGTATAAGTAAAAATTTCTTAATTGGATGATCTTGTACAGCAGGGTCAAAACTTACCCATATCATCGATATTCTTTGTAGTTAATTGAAATACAAAGTGTTTATACACAAAATGGATAAGAAAGGCATCCAATTAATATTTGCTCACCGGCAAAATCTACTGAGTTAGAGAGGTTAAGAGTGAATTAATGAAGATTAGCGCGTTACCTTGCTTGCCAAAAACTCAAAACACTCTACAAAAATTCAGGCGCTCAATGAATACTTCTCGAAGTCAGTTTTTTTTGGCAGCGCACAATATCAAACCAGGATCTAGAATATAAAGACTCATCTATTTGATCCCAAAGCGATGCTTTTTGGAATTTATCCTTTCAATGCAATCTAATCAAGAATAAAGCTAGAAAAGGGAAAGTTGAAATTAATTTATCGCAATTATCCTCTAAGACTACTTATGATCTAATTGATCTTGAGAATGAAACTTTATTCTTGCTGAAAAATCAAAATTGACTTTGAAAAATTAAATTTTAGATTCACCAAGAAAATGATAAACTTCAGGTGGGAAATTCGTAAAGATTACAAATAGAAAAGATAGACAGGGCGCCACTTACAGAAAAGTTTGTTTCTAGTAGATCACACGCTGCGGAATGCAAATCTATCAAAACTCAATATTGAACGTTAAATTCAGAGGAGAATGAAAAAGGAGGGTAGGTAAGTGTAACATCCCGATTTTAATGCTGTGATGTGATGAAATTAATTGCACCAGACCTTGAGAAAGTTTTCAACCCTTTTCCTGCCCTTGCTTATGAAGCTCAGCACAAAATGCGATTTTACAAACTAACAAAGAGCCATTAAAGTCGGGGGTTATAGTTATCTTACCGTTGCTTTTAAGTTTACAATATGCAAAATAATGAAAAATATAAAAAGTGTAGACTGTTGAGGGCTAAAGAAATGAGAAAAAGAAAAATATACCAAATGTAAATCTAGAGACCAAAAGAATGCAGAAAATGAAAAAAAAGTTAGGTTGCATTTTGCTGATACTTTCTGTTAAGTATTCGTTTTCCCAAAGTGTTATACTACCACACTGTGGGTTCTCCCATTTTGAGAGATTTAAGGATATAAAAATAGAAATCCTACTGGTTTATTATATCTATTTACAAAAAAAAAAGTTAAATATCAAACAAACAAATAACATCTCTTTTTGGAGAATGCACAACTATTTTGGTAACAAAATAAACAAATAAGTTTGCGCAGGTCTACAAATATAAAACAAAATCTTTGTTAAATAAAAACTGTTTTTTTTTGCTGATGAATTGAGTAATACAAATCTAGATATTAATTTCCTGTTCAAGAATTAATGTTTTATTACATAAATGAGGAAGATCCATCAAATAAGCTGAGCGATATACTCGTAAGCGTAAAACTTGAACGTGGGCGTTTTTCGCAAATTAGGTAATCGTTAAGAGTATTCATCCGCAAAAACGCAAAATTAGGTATAGGCCGGTTTAATGCTCCGGCAAAATTGCCACACTGCACTTTTTTACAAATTAACGAACATTAGGGTGTACATCAAAGGTGTTCGATTTTGAACTTGAAATATATATCAATCGATATTTTTATACGTTCCATCGAGTAGTTGAAAAGGAAGTTTCGAGAACAACGACGTTTTTGTGTAACTTCGCTGTTTTAGCACATTATCGTATCATTTAGGAGAGCAAACACCAGGAGTGCGCGATTACATTTTCTAATTACATCACACTGTCTTTGAAGCGTTTAATGAAGATTTAGACATCGTTGGCTGTAATTAGATGCATAAGCTGCATTTACTCGACACTACGAACAGAAATAATGGGCGCAGTTTACAAGTTTGTTAGAAATTAATTTTAATAAATGAACTAGAAAGTAAATGTTATATTACAAGGGGAAATTATAAATTCAAACAACCTGCGATTATTACAACATTCTTTTAAAGATACTTCGTTTAACTTTGCATAAACTTAAGGATAGTTTACCATCTTGTAACTCGCAAAATTATAAACTTTGACACTTTGTACACAACCCTGAGATAATTTAAAGGGTACTTGTACCGGTGCTTTACGCCTGGGAGGTATTAAAAGTACACAACTAAAAGTTCCATTTCCCCAGTTGATAATAAATAGGCAATATTATTGCCCTGTTTTCTGGTTTTTCCGGATGATTCGACAAGGTAAACGTTCCTAAAGTTTTTATTTAACTTCGCTTCAAAGAACTATGTCTTCATTCCTTATTTATCTTATTGTTGGTAACTTTATTCGAATTATACAAACGAACTTTTGCCACAAACTTTTAAATGAAGTGGATGAGGATTTAAGCATGAAGGGTTTTCCAGGACGGGTCGTAAATTTAGAAGAACACCTTAAAGTAAATTAAGTGGATACATCACATGCCGATAACATGGATCCTTAAGTTTTTCTACTATTAGTTTCGCAACACAATTACCTCATATACAGGGTGTAGAAATAAGGTGTTTTATAAATTACAGAAGCCAAAACATGAAAACGTAGTTTTCACCAACAGCTGTGTCTGCTGCAACAAAAATAAAATAATATTCAATCAAAGAATTCTAAATGAAACTCTCACTTTTGAAGATTCCATAAAATTCGACTTCCTACAGAAACAACACATCCACTGAGAAGGTTGCAAAACTGACTTCTTTTGTTAAATTGGATTTAGATTATAAAAAATGATGAAACTACTCAGGTATTTACTTGCGCGTCTAAATTTCTTGCTTGATAAAGGTACACAATGTAGGAGGTTGTAGAGATTGAACGTCTTATAACAAAAGTAATCCAGAAATTACAATTCCTAAGTTGCAGAAGCTGAATCTTACCTATGAACAAAGCAATAGCCTTTTTAGAATGGAAACTATACCATACATTGTTGTTCCATAGTTAACGAAGATCATAATTGTTGTGACTTAAAATAGAATTATGGAGTAGCTGTAAGATGCTCCTTACATATTACAGTAGCTCGAAATTCAATACATGTTTGACAGATGGAATAAAGAAATTTGAGTGACCACGTGTGTTGTGTTTTATTAAAAAAATTACAATTTAGCAATAACAATGATCATCAATAAAAGTGAATTGCAAATTAGCTTTCAAATAAATAGAAAATACATAACAATAATGTAAGCAGCCAATACTGTCTAATTGTGATATGGTAAAGACAAATTAAGGACTTGATTCGAATCTAGAGTTCCATACCCAATACGTCAAAATTGTTATGGTAATCGATAACTAATTCGGAAAGTTACAAATACGAAGAAAGCAAACTGACATTTAGTTTATTTTGGTTTGAAGAATTTACCAATAAAGGAGACAAGTATAGACTGCTAAAGATTTCTCTTGGTACTGTCCTATTATAGCAAATAAATATTGGATAAATAAATAATTTGTGGACAACAATCCTGGAAAATGAAATCATACTTTATTCAAGGAATAGCCCAAAGATACTAAAAGCTCAACTGCAAAAAAGGAATCCTAATATTTCAAAAACTGAAACAAATAAACAGTGTGGACGTATATCAACTTTTTACTTAGCTTTGTACAATGCTTTTCAACAACTTCTGTAACTTGCTGAATACCATGAAAATTCAACTATTGTCTAAAAACTACTAAAAGTTTAAGCGGCCGTTGAAGATCAAAAAATATGTTCATTCATGGAGTGAACAAATGGCGTAAGTAGCGTTCAAGTAGAGTTCACTAACCCGTAGTTGAAACCACGTTCAGCTTTGGAAACCTACAATAAGGTTGACGCTATAGCTCCCTGTAATATCTTTTCAAACCTATAATAATAGAAAAGATCATTAACTTCTTTATTTTGAATAAAGATTTACACACACTTAAAAAAAATACAAAAATACCTAACATAACAAACCTTGACAACACTATTCTTTTTTTCTACTAGCAAGTCCCACTGGATACCTACCAATTTACAAACAAACATGTACATATATTACACTCCCAAATATGAAAGCGCCAAGTTGGCCGAGTTCCATTGGAAGATTATGAAAATTGTAATTAAGCACCATAATCATTTTGCACAACAAACTCTGAGATAAGAAACCTCGTCAATAATGTGAGCTCAATTTGTATTGGAAAACAAAGGTTATATTCAAAATGTGCCAAAGAAGTAATTAAATGAAAAAATTATTTCTTTGGTGTGAAAATGCTCGAACCTTATCTTCAGATTTTGTAAAATGAATTGTTCATTTGGAAGTTCAAACTATTCAAAGTGTTCGAGTAGTAGGTACGTACAGTAATATCCCGGACTTACGCGATAGGTGGGACCGAGCGATAGCCGCGTGAGTTGAATTCGCGTAAGTCGGGGTACAATTTTGCATATAAATACATACAAATTATGTTTAATTGGGACCGGAGACTAAAGAAAACAATAATTTAAAAGAAAAATGTGTAATAAAATCTTAGATAATACAACAAAGTATATTATTATGAATGGCAAAAACGTAAACAGAAGTTATTTTGACGTAGAAGGCTTTATAAAATCTAACAAAGTCGTCTGACAGATCAAAGATTTTTTTCTTCTCACGCAAAATAATTTTGTTATTCCTTGCTTTGTAGCAGAAATGCGATCTTTGTTGGAATCGATGTTTTCCAAAATTTGTAACCCTTTTTCAATTGAACTGAGGCCTTCTGTCAAGTTTCCAACCGTCATTTGATCTTCTAATTAAACTGGGTCTAAAGAATCAGGTTCTTCAATGTCTTGCTCTTGCTCATGAATTTCTATGAGCTCATCAATTGTCAGCTCCTGATTGTGTGAATCCAGCAGTTCTTGAACATATCATTATCCACTTCTAAATTTATTTGTTTGGCAAAATCGACAATTTCTTCAATCACATTACCAATTTCATCCAGATCTGGCCCTGATTCCGCCTGAGTTTCAGTGGTGAAAAACAATGGACACGGTTTCTTTCCAGACGCCATTTAAAGTTTTTTGTGAAATTTCATTCCAAGGTTGTCCAATAATTCTTGCGACATTTAAAGCATTGAATTGTTTCCAAAAGTCTAATAGAGAGCTCGTTGTTTTGTCTTATAGCTCCATTCAGAAGCGCAAACGATCGTCTCGTGTAATACGCTTTGAATTTTTTGATGACTTCCTGGTCCATCGGTTGAAGCAAGCTGGTTGTAATAGGTGGCAAAAATGCAACTTTCACGCGTGGGTCGATATTGGTTAAAGTAGCAGGAGCATGACCTGGTGCGTTGTCGATTAATAGCATCACTTTAAATGGGATATGTTTAGATTGGCAATAACGTTTGGCTTCAGGTATGAAGTGATGATCAAGCAGTCCTCAAAAAGGCAAGCTGTCACCCAAGCTTTACGATTCGACTTTCAAATCACGGGCAAGCCAGCTTTAGATTTATTTTTTAAAGCTCTTGGATTTTCTGAGCGATAAACTAAGAGAGGTTTTAACTTACAATCACCAGCTGCATTCGCGCCAACCGTCCTTGTCAATCGATCTTTAACGGCCTTAAAAACCTGGAAAGGTTTTCTCTTCACGCGCGATAAGAGTTGTTTTGGGCATCTACTTCCAGAACAGGCCAGTCTCATCTACGTTGAATATGGTTTGGTTGGTATAGCCACCTTCTTCTATCATAGCTGTGAGTTTCTCTAGATAGAGAGACGCAGCCTATTTATCTGCGCTCGCCGCCTCTCCACTTTCTGCAATGCTATACCAATTACAGCGCCTTTTGAATCGGCTGAACCAACCGTTACTACCTTTAAACATTTCATCTTTAGCCACCTCCCCAGCTTCTTCTTTTAATCTCTCAAAAACCAGCTTCTGTTTTGATTAACAGGACAATTTTTCACACTTACTTGATTATCACACCATAATTTTAACATTGTTTCCATCTCAGCGATAATACCATGACGTTTACAAATAATGTTTAAATTCAAATATTGAGCATTTTGCAGTTTCGAGAATTTTTTCTTTACCTTTTAAAATTGTTCTGACTGTCGATTCCGGTAGATCAAACTTCTTTGCCAATTCACAAATTTTTATTTTTGCATCGAAGTCTTTGATAATGTTAAGTTTACAATCCAAAGATGTTTTTCTTTTCTTTTTTGATGCAAAAGAATCAGTTCTACTTCGTTTGGATGACATAGTAGAGCCTATCAAGTCTCCGTAGATATAACAAATATACAATACGTATAAATACTAACACAAAATAATAATTTGTAGCTATGCGTCGACTCCGCGCGAAACACGTCCGACATGTCGTAAGCTGAACACTAGTGTGGACGAAGTGGGAAATCGAAAATTGCGCGGCGTTTAAACAAAAGACGAATTGACGAGAAGATTTAAAAATCGCGTAACTTCGAATTCGCGTAAGTTGGGGTAGCGTAAGTCTGGGTCTTACTGTATATCACTTCTGCAGAACTCATTCGTGGATTGCCAGTCGTGGTTTACAAGTGCTTGAGAATCGCTTTGACGTTTGATGTAATTATTGTCAAACAACGTTTCTAATTTGTTTGATATAGTATCAGACTATTCTTGACGATGTTTGCGGAATTTCACAATATCTCCTGCATGATTTTATCTGTCATCATTATCGTTTCTAGATAATACTAACTGTATCTGTTAGCTGATATGTCGTAGTCTTTGAAGTCATTTAGTCTACGCAACACAGAGAATACATGGTGTGACCAAAAATAAATTTTGTTTTCAAAGGTTGATTACTGCGCAAATGCAAAACTCTAAGTTGGTTTTGTAAAACTTTGCCAAAACAGCAAAAATTGTTTCGTTATCTTACCATAAAAGCGGACTGGTATCAGGTATTCAATCAAGAATAATAACATTCTTTTATTCTAGAACAGTCTTCCCTAGCAGGTGTATTGCCAAATTGTATTGAGTATGGTTCAAGTCTAATCAACTTAATATGACTAGACATAGCAAAATAACGTGTTTTAATGATGATGCAAGCAATAACTATAAATTCTGCGCACAAAAAACATTACAGATTATTTTGGAATCAGCTCTTTGGTCACATACGAACTACAAAGTCGTTTCCGGTATTAGAGGTTTGCTTAAAATTAAGTCAATGAACAGTTCTATTATTGAAGGTCTCTTGTTTACAATCGGGCTCTTTTTACCGAAGGTGTGCTTGCCTTCATAATTATATCACGTGTCAATACGGGATGTTACAGAATAGAGATTAATGCAAATCTCGAATTTGACTAAATCTACTATAATACCAAAACTTGTCTTTGGGCAACTTCCTTCAATTTCAGAATCATTTACTCTAAGATCTTATTTGACTACGCGAGTCTTTCTTGCCATCAATATTCTGCCGAGTAATCTCTTTTGATTACTTACGTCTTAATTTAATTTCTGATATACCTGATGGATTTTGATTTTGATTACTTACCATTTAGCTTGTGAGAACTGTCAAGTATGTCTAAAATTTATTCTTAGTATTGGAGGCATTGGCGTATGATTTTATTAATTTTCTGATTCAGTCCACATAATCGTTTATCAATTTCGAACCTGATTTATGCGTACATATGTCTTTGAAATAACCAAAAAATTCGACCTCGTGACCACTTACTTATGACAAATTTAGCTTCGATTGTAGATAAAGGGCCAAATTCCCATACTACAATTTAATGGTATTATTCAGGAAGATGCCCGTCAATCTAGTAAGTTCAACATCTTAAAATTAGTCGATAACCGAAAAGCATGAACTTCAAATAAAAACCTGATTGAACTGGAAATGAAGAGAAACCACTAAACGAACCCATCTAACTCAACTAATTGATTTTAAAATATCTTATTAGCACTTCAAAGCTGATTTTTACTTCCGTAGGTAAATAGAAATACCATCTCTATTGTTAAATCTCAAAACTATTTGCGTATGCAGCAGACTTTACTTAACTAGTTGAACTTCTCCTAAGTTTTTAATTAAACTATTTCAACTACGAAACCCCACAAAAGAAATGCATGCAAAATTCCGTAGATTACATACAAACTCTTCATGTACTACACCAAAGTTATGTAAAAGTAGCAACTGCAATTAATTTCGTTACAATTATATGAAGTTAATTATTCAAACTCTGTTTAACAGTATTATAACTTCGAATTTAAAGTAATAGCTTTTCCTTTAATTCTATTTATGTTAAATAAAAGTAAATTTCTTGAAACTTTAATTGAATTTTCATGTAATGTAAGAGTTACGGTTTCAGGATTAACTCATTTTCGAATACTTTGAAAACAATAAGAAGACATTAACTAAAAACTTCCTTAGACGGAATAAAAATACATTTTAGGATTTTTCTTTAATTAGGTAATAATTTTCAACAAAATAAAGCTCAGACTTTTAAGAGAAAACTTTCTTTATAACGAATGAGGTACCTGAAATTTAAAACTTTGATAAAAATAACCCAAGTTATTTTTCATTGCTTTAGGGTGTTCTAACTATTCCACGTAGTAAGTTATCTTTTACCCTATATTAATACGAAAATTCCGCAAATGCAGTGTCCTGGGTAATGACTCCGTCATGGAAAATTAATGTGGCTATTTGTATCGAGTTTCACACAAGTCTACTGCTGTAACTGTAATTCTGTGCAATATTTGAGATTTTGGGGGAACAATAATAACAATAAAATTGCAGATTTTCCTATTGGAGAGATTGTTGGGAAAATGAGTTTTTAATGTCTTCGCTTTTGTTTGTAATTTTCTCTAAAAGAAAGCTGCTGTCAAAATGTGAGCACAGGCAAAAAAATGAAAAAAAAATATAAATTTGAAACTTGTTTGGAGGCATTATTAAGGCGACGGACGATATATTTAACTTTAGCTCAACGATGTTGACAATCGCTGAAAAGTTAAAATTAAAAGCGTGTTTTTGTTTCTCTTGTTTAGTAAATTGAAAGGCTTAATGAGTTTCCTACGTTTTAGTTTAAATTAGAAAAAAAATACATACTCATTGCGAATCAATAACATGTATAAATCATAAAAGGGTTGCTAATTTATATCCTAAAAATACAAACGCCCCTTTTGTTTTGACAAAAGGACGCCCTCGTACGTTTTATTTGTTTTTTGGCAGTTAATTTAAAAATCGATTAGCGTATCTACTTTTATTAAAGGAAAGTATGTTTGACATTTAAAAATCTATTTTTTAATTTAAAATGTACAGATATTCATTTATCATTTTGACGAGATAAATTATTGAAAGTTCAAAACCAAATTAATTTCTGTAACTTACCCTCGAATTTGCTAGAGCTTTTATGTAAATGATATACATCCTTATCACATAAATACCTACAAAATTGGAATTGCAACTAAGTAATTAATACTATTTTCAGGTTTCCCTTTCTTGTCTCTAATCGAAATTAAGCAAACACATTTTTCGGTTACATTTCATTTCTCATTATCATTAGAAGGGTTTCTGTTATTTTATTTAATCAACTTTTAATGTTAGTATTTCCTAGGGTGTGCGGTTAGTGAATTATCCTTTTGGTTGCCCTCCACCGTGATGAGCGAGTCTCTGTGGTCTAATTCCTAAATATATACCTTCGTTGTATACATAAGGATAGTACTATTTATCTGACTGTTCTAATTTTCAGGCAATTTGATGAGTAACTAAGACAATTTAATTCACTGGGTTTAATACTGTTTATAAAATTTCTGATGATTCATCCAGATAATTTTGTTTTTCTGTTAATGGTTCTATTGAAATGCTAATTAATGGAAGGGATAAATTAGTAATTTTTTAAAAGGGAATAGGAGAATTTGCTTACAGTTATGTGGTTGTGAGTGCTTCACAAACTATGTAAATGTATGGGTTGCTGACTAGAATTTCTAATACGGGAAAATAATGAGTTGTAAATAGTCTAAACGACAAAATTAATTGAAGGAAGAAACATTAGGCTTCAAACTATATTGGTGCTCAGAAATATTCTAACGATATTTATTGATACTATCCAAACGCGAATACAATTTAAGGCCAAATAGAATACTGAGTTCATGGCGTTCCATCTAAAGGTGGGAGATGGAAAACCAAAGATCAAAAATCGCATTTTATGAAAATGAGAAATTGCTATAACACAAGAGACATGGGCATGCGGTGTGTCGATTGATCGGCTGTGGCCCTAGGCGCAAATTTGAAGTCAGACACGAAAACTACCAAAAGATTGTTTTGCCTTAAATAGATTTAAGTTCTGTTCCATAGTGTGCTAATGAGAGGCCGAAATGAGAATTTTCAAGATATCGAAACATCATTAAGGTTGTCTGTGTGGATGTCGTCAAAATACATTTTCTAGAAAGGTCAAAGCAGGAACTTGAACGGTTTATAACTTGGAATCTATGCGAATTAGAGGTATTTGATTTCCATTTTATCATAAGATGTAGTAGGATACCAGTACTACAAGCTTGTTACAAAAGATTTCCGGTGAAAAATTAAACGAACGCTAAATACAGTATATTCAAAAATCTTAACAGTTCAACAGATGAGACAGAAAGATTGGTCTACATATTTAGTGGTCATTGGAGACAAAGAATTTCTTCCTTAGCCATCTTCAACGTCAGAAAACCTAAAACAATTCTTAGACTTTTAGTGTGGTTGTTTATGGTTTATAATGCAAATTCCAAAAAGAATTATCTTAAGGTCACGCTTTTAGCCTATTTGTAGAGCACGTTAGACACGTTCATGTAGTTTCCATAAATTTAATCTTCATAGAATTTGAAACTCGCATATGACATTGCACATGTGCTTTGGCTAACAAAACTTACTAGGTTACTTTACTACAAAAAGCCTAGCGTATCTTGCAAAATTCAAATGAGTTCTTACGCTCTGATAGTAAACACCAGTCCTGTAAGATGTACAGAATGCAATACTTGGCGAGTCAAAAAATCTCCATCATCTTCAGCTAGTGTAAGTGAGGTGTTTAGAATATTCTCCGCTTTTAGATTTCACTGAACAAAAACAATATCGAATTCTCAAGGGCTTAGGTTTATGTAAGTATTAAGCGCCAACATCAAAATCGCTCATTGAGCAAAAAACGACTAAAACGTGTTCTGAGTCATATAAAATACCTAGAAGCAAAACTTCAAACAACCACAATACCTTCTAGACGATTAAAAGCCGCCAAAACACGAAATTTGTATCGTAGTTATTTAAAAAATGTCCATGGCGCGTTCTGGTAGTTCATTATTTGCCACAACTGGTTTTGGGTTTTATCTAACATTCAAACATCGTTGACGACAAGTTTGAACGTGTAATGTAGAATTAAGAATCGTCCATGGCAAGTTTGGCGTTACGAAAGCCTGGTATCGATAGGAAGATCAAATTAAGATGGACAAGCTGCTAGTAGCTTGAATGTCAGACAACACTTGCAAGAAATGGTCTAAAAGACCAAAGCAAGAAGAATCATCACATCTACTTGAATCAAAACAAGCCCTTATGAGGCTATGGCTGAAAGTGAGCAAAAGATTGGACGTCTATTCTCTGTAGAAACTAGAAAAAAAAAAGAAAAGAAAAAGATGCAAACATCCCGAACGAGAATAAAGACGAAATACAAGAAAATTTAATCGAAAAGAGTGCAATAAAGAATCTTCAAGAGTTCATAGGTATTTGGAATGTGATCAGTACGTTCACATAATATGTGGAAGAAAATGAAGTGTTTGGACAAAAACTTATTTGCAATTTGTGTTTGAAGAAATATCAAATACATTCTGAGCATCAAGTTGCAAAATTCGATCAGCATCGACAAGCTGAACAAATGCTTTTCATATTAAATTGGAGACTCGCTCCCGTTGAAATAGGATAAAGCGTCGGTTGAAGACATCTGGCCAATAGCAGTGTCTTAGCCGTTATTTTGGGCAAAAACAGTACTTTACAAAAGTTCTAAACACTCAATGAATTTGCACCTTCTGACTGCAATTCCACTGTTTTGTCTCTTCGAATTGCTTCACCCACGAATTCAAGCAGTGAGCAAGGATTCGTAAGTTGCGACAGAACAGTAGAAATGTAGTTGTAATAAAAGACGAAAGGTTCTGAAAAAAACTTACGAGGTAATGTGGAATAAAGAACTGCTAATAATCTTAAAGAAACGTATTGGGCCTTCGGCGTTTTTAAAAGTAAATTTTTCAAGTCTCGTTCTATCTCAAGAAAAACAAAGAATTCTGGATCACCCTATACAATAAGACCCTTCGGTAAAAAACCTCGATGATTATTTTTAAAAAATAAGAATAGAGGCTCGCTTCTGCAGAAGTGAAACATTAAAAACAATTCTTGTTAATACAAGATAGGTCAAAAAGTTTGAGAAGATTTTTAAAGCAAACACTTGAACAACGCCAAAATGGTTAGGATTAGACTTTTACATCATGCTATATTGTTGTATTCATCAATGAACAAGGAATAAGAAAATATTAAGACAAGTAGGATATTCTATTCCATAATTCCTATGTTATGACAATCGCACTGGGCACGGCGCCTCTTTCTTTATGCGACGCTCTAGGCTTTAGCCTAGCTAGCCTACTAGATAATATGGCCCTGGTTCTAAACCTACTTTTGGCAATCTTATTCTTATTTATTGGTCAATTGAAGAAATAAAAGTAAAATTTTGTAATCTTTCTCATTATTCAAGGAAATACAGGGTGTTCCATTTAAAAATCCTATTCTACAAATCGTCGATCTTTTGTTTTATGGCATTTTATCCTAGAGCGTTGGAAACAGAGCAATAAACTATCTAACCTAAGTTTGTAATTTTTTAAAAAACTTTATTGTGACAATATTAATGAGGTGTTATAAAATAGATGAAAATAATCGTAGCATTCTATATACGTTAATCGCCCTGTACGGCTTTTCTTATTAGTAATACTTTTGAATATTAATATATCCTTGGACACCCTGTAGATGCAGTAATTGAACCTAAAAATTAAATATACGATTTTGGTGTATTACTAAAATGATGATCTTATGATAACGAACTATTATTTAAGAACTCCAATGTCTAGCTAGTAAAGTTATTGATAAAGTTTAAGTTTGAAATAAATTTATTCAAAACAGAATTGTTTGATAAATTTCCGACTCAAGTAGTTTGGAAAAGTCCAATGTTTTGAAAATAATTTTGTTAAGAACACAGGCTATAGTCTAATTGGAAACCATTTAACTAGATCTTAAGGGGATGTACCAATTTAATGGCTTGGAATCTTTTAGTAAATCCAGTCGGAAGCACTACATTTTTCCAATTATTCTTGTGTAACAAAAGGAAGCAATTTTGCTTTTTAAGGTTTAATTTATCATTGAAGAGAGAATTTGTAAAAGATTCCCCTTATTAAAAAATTGGCCTCTTGAAGCAATTATCTTGAACTATATTTTCAAATAAAAGAAGTAATATACTACATAGCACATAAATAACCTAATTACTTATTTAAAATGAATAAAAAGACAGAAACAACAAAACAATGAAATTGTACACGTCATGTTAGTGTAATTATATTATGTGTACTGCGTGTCCCATGGAAGACGGAACACACTTTAACATATTTACGTATTTTTCAATAATAACCAACTTCATTCGAAAACCATTTAAACAAGTTAAATCAAACAGTATCTTAAATAAACCTACTAAAATTCATTATGAATCTTTTAACAATCTCCTGCAGTACAGTTTATTACAGCAAATTATCGACTTCTGAATGAAAGGATCTTAAATTATACTTTCAAATAGACCCAATCTAGACAAACCACGCGGCTATATTTACGTACATTAATAATAACATTTGATCGATTCATGATGCACGTCCTACTTTCATATCGTTGCTGTAATGATTTGTCATCTACGTAATCAATATGCTTCGTGGAAAGCGAAATGTTGCTTTGTCATTATTATGACGTGGCAAACGAGGGAAACTTACCAAAGGGGAAACGCTGCCGCCGCCACCTTCAATACAAACTTTTTGTTAAAAAGTATTATTATGTGTCAGAGAAAAGCAAACAAAATACAACCTCTTAATTGCTTTTTTCCGCGTTGCGTGATTTAGATATTAAAGTGCAGGGAATGGGGGTTGCTTACCCTTAAGGTGTTTTGGACAGCAGACAAATTCGACTCCACTAAAGAGGGATATTCCGCAGGGGAGAAGCATCGCGAAGGAACGTAGTTGTAACCCCTTTTCTTGACATGCATTGGCGGCTGTCGCATTCCAACGTCCGAACGTCCAGCAGTTGCTTTGATTGTGAATGTGATCGAAAAGGCAATTTTCTGGCACCAAAAGGGCGTCTGATTGGAAAGGCCCCTCTGTAAACAAATTACAGTGATTTATTACCTGGTGAAAAGTTGCAAAGCTGCTGCTTTTAATTTGCATGGATATAAATGGAAATAGGAGGAGGACGTGTAGATGGATTTTAAGTACTTCCTTTGGGAATTTTTTAGAAATTTTTCATTAAAATTCAACGTTGCGTTAAATTATTATTTCTTTCTTTCGTGTAACTCGACTTTTATTCAAGTTTTGCAGATATAATATATGAATATTATAATCACACCAAATGCTACCGTACCTATCTCTTTCGAAATATTAAAAGCTACCATTAACAAATACATGAATAATCACATCTAATTGCGATTTATACCTGAATATACATACGTTAACGTGCTCTTCTATGCATGGTTGCGCATATTTAATTAAAAGACTAACAAAATTCTCATAGCAAAGTTAATTTTTACTTTTATACTTTAAATCATAAATCTAAAAAAAATGTTAAGTACAGGAGGGCAAGTAGCCAACTGCAATCCTCTTTATAGATAAATATGTGTTTAGTATTTTTACTTATCTAATCGTTTTGAATTGAATGTGAGAATTTCTTAGATCACTTGCAATACAATTAAAGTTTTTCCCAAGGCACAGAATGTTCTGAATTCTTTAAAAAAAATTCTATAAATAGTTTGCATTTCACACATGTATTCTTGATAGCTAAGGTAGTCTTAAAAATATCATCGCTCTTTTACATAAAAACTGTAACCATATCGGTCGTGTTCAAAATATTTACAAAAGAGGTCATTTAGTTAGATATAAATGTTGACATTTATTTTGCCTTTATTTTCTAAGAAGACAAGAAGAATCTATCTCTAGGTACTTAAAACGGAGCAATTGTAGTTTTAAAGGTTAATTTCAGTATTCCTAAATGAATAAAGGTTTAGTACTTGGTATGTATAACTAGCACTGTTCAAAGTGGTTCAGATCATCACTATACCATATACTAAAGTTAAATCTTAAATAATTCTATCACAACTTGATGGCTAATAATAATACCATATAGCTCACTGCCACTCACTCTAGATTTTGTCCTTTGGGCCAATTTATTTAATTATTTAAGTTTTGTTTTATATGCATGCTCAATACTGAGACGATAGTAATAATAATTATTATTATATCGTAGCCGGTATGGTAAGTAAAGTGCAGTCTTTTGATTAAATAATACCAGAAGATTTCAAGAAAAATTTCTTGATGCTATCTACAACCGATATTTAAGCTTGAATAGATATGGTAGATAGAGTATTTTACTAAAATACACTGAGATTTCTGGAACACTTGACATTTCAAGACGAGGTTCTTATTATCAAGTTTGAAGCTGTGGTCGTGAATGAAACGATAACAGTCGTAAAAACAATTAAATGATGTTTCAGGCATAGCTGTTACATGTAACTTGCTTCCACAGTCTTCAATATTCAAGCTTCATACAGACTGGTGGAAAAACAATCGCCAATAAATTAGCAAACACTGGGGTCAATATTTGGTTGCCCTGGCAATTACCTTGACGTTCTGCTTGCTAGTCTGTGCAAGGTTTAAAGGCATGCTAATAGATTAGCATCCTTTACAGGTGCATTTATCTTTGTCAGTAGATTAATGTTATGGGCACATACAAAAACAATATCTTCGTCAGTTACCTTAAGAGATCTTGTTAGAATTGCAAGTGGTTATATTTTATACAGATTGGTGACTTCCATTAGGGAAAGCTTTCTCTCAATAGTTCTTCTTTTGAACACAGAGCTATATTATACTTGTTGTTGTAATATATGCCTAAGAAGTTCTCAGACCTGTAACCTTGAGATACGAATCTATAAGCAGTTGGCCATAAAAATCAGTAAGTCGATTTAGTACATGAATATTTGATTTTCAAATATGCAGTAGTATCAGTGGCAATCGGGTATTCTGAAACTGAGGTCAAACTCAGTTAAACTGATCTTGATTGAAAATACACAGTCAACTTCTATTTCAGGTCCTATACATTTGTGTAAACAAGCCAAATCCTGGTAAACCGATTGTTTCCTTTGAGGCGTGTCATATTTTATGTACCGAAATCTAATAAACAGTTCATATCATGCTGTCTTAGGCAAGTTGTGTTGAGCTTTCTTGCAACAATTCATGATTTGATGAGCTATGATTAATTTTCTTGAAGCTTCTATCGACATAATATGCCTTGCAACAAGCATCTAAAATCCATATGTTCTGCATAAAACCAGTTTTTGCTTTTGGGCAAATAGTAATCACAGCTTTTCCTTTCCCAAGCGCACTTCCAAATATAATTAAATCATAAAGCGCCCATTCTTCATCAACTTTGCTCGTTTAGACAGACGTTACTTAGATCACAATGAAACTACAAAAATCTATTTTTATTGCTTTCTACAAAGGTGTGCAAAAATAGTAATATTTATCGTTGGGCTCTTTCAAATTTCATTTCTCCTTATCGTAAGGCCAGTCTTCATCATACTATGCCATTCTGGATGAGCGGTGACAATGCTTTCGGGGAATTTTGAGAATAGACTGGACAATTTCAACTCCATTGTTTTGCTCATAGAAAAGTGTAATCAATTCAGTACCAATTAATTTCTATATCAAAAGATTTTTCTTGTACGGCCCCTGTAAAGCTGACACTGTCCAGTTCGTTGTCAATATCAAAAGTTGACAATTATAAACATTTGCAATAAATTTGACGTATCGTATCATTCATCTATTGTGCACAGCAGTATTTAACAAAATTTTATCCAACCTGAAGTGCTTCTGATAGTAGAAGACATGCAGACAACAAACTCTTAAAGCTGAAGCCGATTTGAAATTTACTTTTCCAACTATCTCGTGTTGGGAACCACAAGCGTCAAACAATCATAAAAATAACTTAAAGGTTTATGCGTGAAAAGGAGATGAGTACGCACATACTAACATAGACTTCAAAGTCGAAGGGGTAGAATCAAGTAGGTGTAAGATGTTGAGTAGGAGACTATAAATAAACAAAATAAATTGTGAATAAATTTTACAGCTTTACCTACTAAAATAATACCGGCAATAACTAAATATTCTCCGTGATAAATCGAAATTCTATTAGAATATCATTTTGCTAGAGCCCAACATAGTAAATTCGACTAGGAAAAAAGGTTTGCTAAAAATTAATTCTAATAACCATAAATAATGCATTTAGATATTTATCATAAAGTTGAATACTTATTATGCAAATCCCGCTAAAGAGATTTGCAATATCAGCTTTAACAGTAAATAGATTCAGTTTGTGCATTGTATTTAAAATAGGAGTGGATTGCGTGGAACAAAATCTGATATCTCTTTAATTTCTAATCAGTTTATTTTAATAAAAAAAATTATAAATTTCTTGAATTATGTAGAAAAATAAAATTAGACCGACTGGTAGAATAATTTTTTTTAATTTATTAAACAATAATATTTAATAAAGCACATCTTGTTACTTTTCCTTTATTACACATTTTTCTAGTTGTTCCATTAGGCACATTTTTATATTTCACAAAACATCAGGAGGTATACAGCTTTTTTTTAATATACTAAGGGAATTTTTCAAAATAACGACCTGAGGGCCATATGCAACTGGCAGATTTATTTTATCTGGCCCACGAGATTTTTACTGTTTTACTATTTATTGCAGATTTTTTCTTTATTTTGATGGTTGATACAATAATGTTGCTTGCTTGTAGGTAACAAGAAACAAAACAATAAAAAAATAAATCTCTCTTTAACTCGATAACCTAAGTTTTCTTCTATTAGAAGGAAAGTTTTTATTATTTCGTTATAGCTGTAGTACAAGACGAATACGTCAAGTACAACTTTCTTAGAAAAATAAAAAGTGTAAAGTTTAATTAAATTGCAATCAAGAAGTCTGAAAGTTATCGGTTGTAACTTTGTACGAACAAACGTGTGTTGTCTGTGGTAGGTTTCAGTTTTAATTGATTCTTGTATTTTTAATCACAAAAACAAATGAATAATAGATTTCTAAAATATCAATTTAAGGTAGGTAGGTACAAACGCCATAAACAATAAGTTATCGCACGGCAGCAACAATATTTGTGAAACGCACATCAATACCACAATAGGCATTTATCATAAGACAATAGGTTTTCATTAAAACCATTCTGTTTGGCTGAGATAGGGATACCGCTAAAAGGGAAAGTTGTTTATCTACGACAGACACAGTCAAAGCTTGTATTTTATTGGTACTTCCACATTGGTCAAAATTTTATATATTTGTTTGTCTACAATAAAAGAACCAAGATAACCAATTTTAATAAAAATAATAAATTATAATTAAATACAAAATAATTAAAAATAATAGACGCATAGGAGTCTAGATTTATTTGAAAAAAATTCTTTTTTGTTTTTTTTCGTTGTTACATAAAATCTTGAACTATTCCGCTTACTTGCTTTCAAGTTTTAATGAAGATTTAATCAAACCTTAAACTTATTCGAATAAAATTAGCCCAACATCAACTCGACTATCCTTACCAAAATCTCATCTACGAAACTTAAACTTTTAGTTATTTAACTTTATCTGAAACTTTGGCAACTTAACCTTTATTGCCTAATAATAGTCCATATATTCCATAAAATGTACACTAAACAAAACTTACAGCTAATTAAGTGAATTTTAGTCTATACACTTTCTAATTTTGTGGAACAATATTTAAATCATGTAAATAAATGTTAATTGGCCAAGTTAATACTAGTGGTCTTATAACATAGCGTTACATTATCTTCCAAAAGTTCTTTGTTAGTTATATTTGACGTTTGGATGCACACGAAAATCTGAAAAATCAGATGCAATATCTGAATATCTGGTATCTGACTAACTGGGTGGTGAATACTTCAATAGACTTTATCAACTCACTAATTGAACGAGTGGAAAAAGTAGAAATATAGGCAATAAGTATCCATTTTAAGACTATTACCAAAGAATAAATTTCTTATACAATCTACTACTTAGCAAACCTAAGCAAAGCCTTATATTTGTATACATACCTACGTATATTGACTGCGTCAAAATGAATTGTCAAATTCAAAAGATTTCGGTGAAACACGTACTCTGAAAAACTAAAAAAAAACGAGTCTCTTCTAAAAGTTTGGCATTTTCATCAAGGTCGAAAAACTTCTTGTTTGTACAGAATACTGTTGTTGTTATTGTTATTCACAGCTGAAGCTTTCAGTCGAGGTTGTTTTGGATCTCATGGTTTTGCCATCTATGATCATTTCGCCGCCTACTAGAAATAAGTAAAACCCGCAGGTATTCCAATTTTGGTATAGATTTTTAACGTGTAACTCATCGTAGCCATTTACATCCCTCCTGGAGGATGGCGTTCTTTTTACAGATGTTCCCCGTGTGCGAAATTTCGGAGGCTTACGCGGGGATCAAAGCCGCGAGCTTTGGATTGATGATAGTCAAATTCTTTAGCAGTTTAATAATCTGATATATCCAATGAGTTGGCTACCTTTTTTTCTAAATTATTACTCTCTTTATGTTTTTTGGCCTTTGCTTCGCTGCCTTACTGCAGGGAGTAAGCGACTACTTACTAGGAGGAAGCAGTAAGCACGACCATCCTATAAGATAAAGAAACTAAATGAGAAATATTTAAGGGCACCAATCCTAATCACCACGTTCTACTTTCCAATGGGACAAATGAAAGGTGGCGTTGCCTCCGAACGTGAGCTGAAATGTGAATCCAAAACGAGCTAGTAGCAGTAGAACTGCCAAATGAGTATTTCGAATTATTTAAAATGTACAAATTAACCTGAAACGACCGTGAGTGTTAACATAAAACCTAAGTATACTTAAACAAAATTAATTTAGCCAAGAACGGACTATTTGACAAATCAAAATAATTTATATTTTTTAAAATTATGCACCGCTGTATAGAAATAATCAAATTTAATAGATAGATTGGCAAATGCAATTTTAATGACGACCTCTATTGATGGCATATAAAAATCACAAAAGTGATTAAATACGTTTTTTTTTCTGTAAAGAAGAATAAGTAGAATTATCTTGTAAATAATAGCCAAATAGATAACTTACCAACCTAACTTACTATATTCTAAACTAGTATATATTTAAATAACAGGATCTAAGATGCCAAAAAAACAAAATTTAAAAACCTCACTAAATTAGTGTTGATGTTGACTGGACTACAAAACTGTCGGGCTCCAAGTTCAGGTGCCATTTAAATAAAGTCGAACCCAAGTAAAAACAGCAAAAGTAAAGCTATCGTAATTAGTTATTAACATAAAGTTGTCCACCTTTGCTGCTGCTGTAGCCTCCTTACAACGTCTCCAAAAAGAAGTCTTGTTTCCAAATTGGAGACGAACAACAAGATAGTGAAAAATTGTTTTAACAGTCACGGAAACGATTAAAAGGTCATTGCCGGCTTGATAGTAGAGTTGAGGTAGTCACTATGATCTAGATAAAAACGGGATAGGATCCCAGAATCATGTGCTCGCCCGCACGCTACGTGACAATTAATTTTATTGGAATAGTATCCAGTGATGAAGAGGTAAATATGTAATTAAGATTGAATATTAATTGGAGTTTTCGCTTAATTAAAACTATAGAGTGATTGTAAATGAGTGAGAATGATTTGAATTTGGCGCCACATTTAAATTATTTTCATATTGGTACTACTTGTTTACTTTTGCAGTCTGTCAAATAATATAATTTATCTTTTTTTAGGTTATATAGTACTGTTTGTTATTATACTTTGCAAATAACACAGATTTGACAGATTGCAAAAAGTAAACAAGTATTGCCAACATGAAAATAATTTAAATGTGGCGCCAAATTCAAACTATCCTCACTCATTTACAATCACCCTGTAGAGTATCTTATGAAATCATTATCAATATTTGAAAAGACGTGCAATTACCTTTAAGTCTAACGAATCTCTAAATTAGTTCATCTGTGTAATGGTAGGCGGCCCTATAATCGCACACATGCCCTAATCACTACTATCTCCTAAAGTCTGTCATGGAATGTCAAGCTAAAAGATCTTCAGAAGAAAAACCTAGAAAATAGGGAACCCAAAAAACATGCCAGCTACAAGCCAAAGTAAATGTTACAACATCAATAGTGAATGTTAGTCAAGTGAGCAGTAAAAAATATGTTGATTGATTCTTCTTTTTTCTTTTGCCTTAATATGCAGAGTTTGCATCCGTAGGTTCAGACCATTAATTGTGTCTTCATTTTTGTTTAAAGTTTCTGCTCTCTTGGCAAAGTGATTTATGATTTCCAAACGGTTTGTTACGTTTCTAATAAAGGCGGTTTTTGTTTTATGCACGAAAAATCATTTTGACTTCTAGTTCCAAGTATTAGGTATCAGAAGGAAAAAATTGTCTTTGTAAGAGAATGGCCCATTAAACAAGTCTCCTAAATGCGCAATTCTATTTCCATTTAGCCAAATACGTTAACTCTTATAGTTTACTGTTAAAACAACAACAGATTCGCAATGTATTAGCGAAAGTGGCGGAAAAGAGGGTGAACAACGATTTTAACCAAGGTTGCTAGAGTTGATTATAAATCGTGTTTCACTGATGTGGCAACAGTGTGTTCACTCTCAACAATCGTATTTTTTTCCAATAATAGCAGTGATTAGGTTAGATCAATATAATTTGATTTCATTCTCTTTATCAAATCTAAAATTAGAAATTAATAACAAAAAAAAAATTTTATTGGAGTAAAATATTGCTTGACTGGTTTTGTTTTATAAAATTTTATTTCGAAAAACACAGTGAATGATATATCTATGTTTATTATACAATATTGAGGTGATTTAATTGCATGCTACATTTTAGAGGGTTGGTAAATGACTAAACTGAGTGAAGGTTTAATGATAAGGAGTTATGTAATTTTGTTGACGTCAGAAATCATTGGCGTACAACCTATTTTATTTTGGGATGTACTTATACATTTCTAAATAGTGTTCGTAACGAACGCCAATGATAATGACGTCAACAAAATTGCACTGCAGCTTATAAATGACAATTTTAATTGCTTGTTTCAAAAAATACGTCATTCCTTTTTATATTCAAGGCCTTCAGTACTGAAAACACTATTGATAAAACAAACGAATTCGAATATCATAGGCCACTTAAATGAGAAAGGAAAATTGGTCACGATCTGCTTTTAATTTCGTGCTTTCAATATAAAATCGACCGAGGGGGTTGACTGCTTTCAACAACCTTTGTAGGACGCTTTGTAAAGAGAGAGAATATTTGGATTTGCAGAATGGAAATGGCGGAAATGTGCCTACCTCGGCATATAATTTTGAAATTGGCACAGGGAATGTTTGTCTTAAAAACTAATTTGCATCATATTGTCCTGTTTTCTTGTAGCTATAAACACAAATAATACAATACCAAGTCGTAATTTAGCCCCGCAAAATTATATAATAAAAGATTTTACGAGACAAAAACTCTAAGTAAACTACATGAGGTTATAAAGGGAGTTTTAAATGGCGTACAATAAACACAGGTCCAATTGAGTTTTTTTTTTGTCTCAGGTTGAGCGAAACATACATCAGTGGTTAGTTGTGCATTAGTCCTACGGGAAAAAGGATATAAACCAAGCGGAACAAGTCAAAAGGAGGAAATATCTTTTATTTGAGTAACAGAAAATGTGCTCTAGTCATTTCTCAATATACTCTTTCAGCGATTTTACATTTTTATATTTTATAGGATTATTCCCCCTTTTTTATTAGACAACAAAATCTTTTCCTTTCAGAGGTTATTCTGAAAATTCTAACAAGTGATACACGTAATCCTTATTCGTCTTTCGAGTTGACGATCGTACCCCTAGAATCTTCTCCAACTTCATATTTTATTAGACTTGATATTTTGTTTTTTCACAAATTGCTGTTTTACCTAAAAAGCCATAAAAAAAGGTTTTCATTAGGTTTTATTGGCCTTCATGCACGTGCACCCTCTATATAGCAAGTGTAACAAAATGCCTTGCTTTTATTGGATTTTCCTTATTATGGTTAGCGCCTGAAATATAAATATATTTTTCGGTTATCACCCTCTTTCTTCTGGTTTTAGGTTAGCGTCACGTATAAAATTTGAGCTCGCTATCACATTCTTTTTTTTTAAGTTACGAGAGTAAAGCCGTGATGAGATGATGACATATTTCGGTAAGAATTTCTAGCGAGCATGTGGAAAAAATGGGCTTCAAAAAAATCTCTACGAGCAGAAGTGTGATTTTTTAACGAAATCCTTTGAAGTTGTGGAACTAACTCGAGAGAATGGAAGCAGAAAAAATGGGATGTTACAATGATGATTCTACTGTATATATAAAATTATTAAGATACAGCAAAGTGGATGAAGGAGTAACGATGTTAGTAAGTCGTTAGTTTTATAAAGGATAGAAGGTTTGTATAGTCAAAGAGATAAATGAGAAAAATGAATCAAAACATGTTTATGTTTTCATCACAGTCAATTAATTTAAAATGGCGGATCTTTCCACTCGTTTTCGTAACGACATCCCTTTAATTATTCAAAATTAAGGGGTCATGCTTACTAAGAGCAGTGCTCGTTTGAAGTGCACTCTTTTTTGAATAATACTCCTTACAGTTTCTATTCATGTCTGAATATTAAATGTTAAAAAAACAAATTGATTTATTGGTTCTTATTTTAATTTCTAATTCGTTCGCTATTCTACACTACATACATAAGTAAGGATGAAAGAGACATATTTACCATTTTCAAATCAATATAGGCAGCAAGATAATTGTTTATCATATTCTAAGCTCTTCTAGGCAATTTACCGTATACATAAATGCAAAGATAGTATCTTGTGTCCTTTGACCTTCTCCGTATCCATTCTGGAGGGTTATATCTACATGTTTCAATATACGTCCTCTGTTTTTGTTTCAGAATTTCTGCATAAATTTACTTGATACGCTAAATGATAGTATCGGTCGAAGATTGTTATTGTTTACATGCTTCTGGCAAATGCTGATACTCCAAAAGCATTTGTATCTACTATCTTTAAAGAAAGCTACTAACTTTCTTTAACTTTAACTATTTTCCTAGGTTGCAATGGTGATAGACTAATTAAAGATAGATGAGAAAAGCATCCCCAAAATTCGAATAATTCTTCTATGGATTGTGGTAGATCAATCTGGAAAATAGCCTAGAACATGAAGATTTAAACTTTTTTTGGTCTCTTTCCCTTGAAAGATGTCTACGTATTCGGATAAAACAATCATTTAAATAATTTAAAGCACAAAGCAACAGTTATAAAGGTAAAGTCATTGAGTTTTGTTCTACAATCTTAGAAATAGGTTGTCATAAGAGTGCGGTGTGAACTAAAGACAACCAAGCTGACGATAAATGAGTTTGACTATTGCTTTTATGTAGTCTGGAATCTGTCATTCATTGACAAGAGTCAAACTGCTTATTTTGCTCAAATGCTTCTTCTGTAGCGAGAAAAATCACCTCTTTAGCAGTTTTCTCCAGGATAAGGTTTTAATAAACTTTGGATAGAATGATTACACTGGTCAACAGGTTAATCTTCCCCTGCATGCTAGTGCTGTATTTATTTAAATTTCCATGTAATAATAACTCTAGACAAGTTTTGGGTTCTTATTTTGTGTTAGCCCCTACCAAAAAGTGTGTTGAATGTCGCGAAAATATGTAAACAACCCCGATTCTTTTTTGTTACGTATGTAACGAATTTATCACTAAAACTGAAGGACAAAATTGAACTTCCTTGACAAAAACAAGCTTACGAATTATACTTCGAATTTAAAGTTAATAAGTTGGGTTCTACATATATGGTGCTGTAGATGGGCAAGATACCTGACAGGATACCAAGATACCATACCATTGGTCTCACAATGGTATGCATCAGCAAAGGAACCATATTACTGATTGCTATTTTTTTTAACAAAAGTATTTGGTTTTTCGTCTAAATCGAAACATGCAATAGAATAGGTATCCTAATTTAATCAGTTACTAAGCCATTGCCTATAATGAAGAGTTACCAGTTCCAAAACCTCCAAAGGAACGCAACTTAGATGAAAATTTGTCAAAAAATGAGGCAGAAGCTGTTACTAAAGATTCAGATTTCGAGGCAGACAATAAACCCCATTTAACCCAATAGTCTGATCTTAACAATCTCGTATATGATTTAAATATGTCTAAACAACAATCGGAAATCTTGGTTTCACGATTGCAACAATGGAACCTGCTAAAGTTTCATTGTTTTGAAACCGACAAAGATGTTTAACAATTTTTATTCTATGAGTGATGGTTTAGTATTTTGTAACGACGTGGATGCTCTTCTTCGGTAGAGAACACTTTCCTACAGAATGGAAGTTGTTCATTGATTCGATAAAACTTGGCGTAAAGGCAGTTTTGCTACATATTGGAAAAGTTCACCCTTCCCTATCTATTGTGCACGCTGTGCATATGAAGGAATCGTATGACATTATGAAACTACTGCAATCCAAAATTCAGTACCCTAACTAGTCTTGGTATACATGTGGCCATTTCAAAGTTATAGGACTTCTTTTAGGTGTGCAACAGGGTTACATAAAATATTGTTGCTCTTTGTGCGAATGGAATAGCCGTGCCAAACCTAGTCACTACGTTGTAAAGACCTGGCCCTCAATACTGTTTAATTCTGGACGAGAAAAATATTAAAAATATTATTAAATATTAAATACCACCGCTGTACCTCAGATTTTGTTGAAGCTCTAAACAAAGATGCTTCTGAGTTTCTGTATTTGACAAATAAGTTTCAACGGCTTAGCGATGCTAAACTCAAAGAAGGCATTTTTGTTGACTCAGATGTCAGGAAGATGTAATGTGACATATAGTTTGCAAACACACTTGATAACTGTGAAAAAGAAGTGTGAGCAGCTTTCAAAAACATGTGTGAATAAGGCAATAAAAAATTCGAAAAGTTTTTCGAATTGGTTGAAGACTTGCTAACGTCATACCAGAAAATGGGATACAATATGTCCTTAAAAATACACTTTTGCATTCCCATTTAGACCTTTTCTCGGCGATTCTCGGTGCAGTAAGTGATAAACACTGTGAAAGGATATAGAATGTATTGAGAAACGACATCAAAGAAAGTGGAATGCAAATATCACTGAAAATACTGTTTAAAAGCTTAAAATAAAACTTTCAATTTGTTGGTCAGTGTTATGGGCACATATTTTAACATAGTTAGTAGACTATGTGTTATGAGTAGCATTTGTGATATCATCAGAATTTCAGCCTTTCTAGCATCCATTGCTGACATAGGTTCGCGATCATTTTTGGGTAAAGTAGGATCTAGATGACCTAAATATTCACAATCAAGAATTTTAAGGTATATAGAGCAATACTGACGTTCACTGTCGACAGAGACTTCTGCTTCATTTGTCGAAAATAAACCAATCCATTTTGCCCATGCCTTAGATGGTTTGGCATTAATTTGATTTGCGGAAGGCAAACATGATTTCTTCCATGTGGGATTATCTGCAATGTTGGGAATTAATCTATCCCCTCGGCTAGCATTTAGATGAGTTATAATAACAAAAAAGTATTGAGGCGATTTAGTCAGCTGCAATGAATTTAAAAGACCAGAAGAAAAGATCTGTCGCCCATAAACAGTTTCTCCAACAAGATACAAAATAAGATTTAAGCTTGGAATTTACTTATGTAGGGCTTTTGTATGAACAGGGTTACTAGACACTAGCAAGGCCAGAATAAAATTCACTGTGCCATGCCTGCTCCGCTTTTTGTTGTGAATTCTATTCTGGCCTTCCTGGGGCATATATTAAAAAATACACGGGTCTAATATTTCTCGTTGCAGAAATACCCATAAGTTTCATTGAAATCGGTTAAGACAGCTGAAGCAGTGCCAGTTTTAGCTATTTTCCGACCTACAATATTTTTTGCGATGCCCGAAGGGCCCCTTTAGACAAACGAAAAAATACGTTTTAACTTATTTTCGATGTAGAATCTAAAAATTTCATCGACATCGGCGACTAACTCACTATGCCCTCTCTTTGTTAGTGAATCTCAACTAATGCAAACCAGTAATGAAAATATAGAACGTATATCTTAAGTGCTGTACAGCAAACTGCAATTCTACGTAATAAAAATTTTCATTGTACTAACTCACCTGTATCAAAAAGTCGACATCGACAAGGTTTGGTCGATTTAAACTACCGTGCTTGAGATGGCATGCACAGATTGTTCAATTTAAACCGATGAAAGCTTGTCGATGTAGACTTTTTGGCACAAAACCATACATTTTGTGAAATATAGAATGTACGTCACGGTACACCCTGTATTTATACTAAATGATATATTTGAAGAAGTTGTCGACTCGTAATTCACAACTAAGGTTACCCAATTAAAGCTAATTTGCAGCAAGCAATTAATATTTACATAATTAATTAGCTTTATTCAATCAGACAATTAAAAAGAATGAATTACAATAAAACATGACATTTCGTGTATTTTTAGGAAAGACAAAGTTGTGTCTTTATACATATAAAACAAATCATGGCTATACAAAAACAAATAAAACACGAAAAAAAGTAAATAATACAGAATGGTTTAAATTAAATATGTCTCAATAAAAAAACCAACAGAAAATGACAAAGAAAATACAAATTGCTTATTTTAGAAATTTAAATTTAAGGTACGTTTAACCTACCCCTGGTAATATTTCTCTTTATTATGTAGATATTTAAAAGAACGTGCAATCTCTCCCCTTGATATGTTTTAGAAAGCCCGGTTTGTTTACATTTAATTATTTTATGAATTGTTAATATATCTAAAAAAAAAATGAAAGCAAACATTCTGAACAGGCTTTTCCTTAATTAAACGATTAAGAGGAAATATGGCATTTACATAACTTAATGGTGGAGGTGACGGTGTAATAAATTAAAGGAAACCATTTACATCAATAATGAAGAGTTTGCAAGAAAAATAAAAAACGACAAAAGAATGCTACGAGGCGTTTCGAGAAAAACATATATAAAATTCATATCTAATCGTGACTACTGCGCCATACGATATTATTGTAATTTGAATTCGACGCAGCTATTTTGATTCGATTTATTTGATTATGTAAGTGATGTCTATATACACAGACAGTTCAACTAATTAAACATTCAAAGTAGTTCAACATACTTGCACATTTAGAGATTGAGAAGCTTAAACCAGTTGTATTCCTAAGATTTATATGCCATTTTAACGTACTTAATAATGTAAACACGTTTATTACAACGCTTTAGGTATATACAAACCTGTACATATGCAATACATACAATGCAGTTGCAGAAATGATAATCTTTTCTTAGGATGGAATAGTCTCCGAGCATAAATTAAACTCTCATGAAAGTAAACACGTAATACCAAGATTTCTACTTTTAATGAAGTGGTAAAAGCATATAGGATATTCTCCATATTTTAGATTCATTTTTCTTGTTAATCGTGTATGAGATGAACAAACTGACTAAAAATATCCAAGCAGCCAATACATTGCAACATTAGCAGATTATTTTAAAAATTAAAAAAAACTTCAAATTACCTACTATAAGTATACCTAAGTGCGACAGATACTAACCCTGAATGGAACATTTTTAAAATATTTTTCGTTTATCAACATTTTTGAGTGGTTACATAAGTAAAACATTCTAGATGCATAAAGGTTATCGACAAAACACTAAATAATTTTTAACATTTTATCGATATTCAATAGTCCATGTGTTAAATGGGAGAACTCAATTAGAAGACGATAGAATGTGTGTATGTAATCATTGTATTGGTTGTAAAAATTATACAAAATTGCAATCGTTCTTAAAAGTTAACGAATCTTTCTTTTCCTGGTAAGAGTTGAATGGAGACCTCCTTTATAAGAACGAGCCAGGTTGCAAAAGAGAGTTCGCTTCATAGATTAGAATCGTGTCCAAATTCTAGGAAAATGTTTCTCGTAGAAAAAATCTAAAATTTGATCTAAATCAGCAAGAAGGTAAGTTTACTTCGTAGTGACTTGACAGGAAGATTTTTTATCTGTAGCCTCAAAGCTAGGCGCGTAACTGATATGGTGCAAGTAGTCACCACAGTAACCGCGCATGTGGCTTGGTATAGCATGCACCCCATGTTCAATTTAAATCGACTCAACCAGGGCTTGCAACCATTTTGAAAAATTATTGTTATGGATTAGTACATTAAAAACTTTGATAAGCAAATTGAGTTTTTTGTGCTTTTGCAGTCTACAACTAAAAATGTCGTCTTCACGTTCAATACTGAGAATAGCCAAAATTGTCACTCTTTATTTCCCACTTTTAATGACCTGAACTATACATCCCGTTGCAATTTACATGCCAAAATTGTTTAATATTGATATAGATATATGTCGACTCTGTTATTTCACTGTTACTTCTGCTTTTAAGCAGCAAAGACTGGTATAGACTATATCCTCGCAACCAAAGATTTTAATTGACACCTGAAGAAGGGCCAAAAAGACTTCTGTAAGTGAAACATCAACCATGCCTAAATGTAATCATGATTTTTATAAGACTGTGACTGTAATGTTTTGTAATCTCTATTGGTATAATAGACAACTATAGAGTTATGATTAAGAAAGTATAAAAGAATGTTTAGGTTTCTCGATTTCTAAGAGGAAAGAAAAGTCTCTCTCTCTCTCTAAAAAAAATTACAGGTATCTGGCCAACATTTCATGTGACCTTGTATAGTTAACCTCATGGAATCAGAAATCGTCTGATGTTCATTTACAATCTTGATCTCATAGATTGTTAATGACGTGTGATATTTTGCCATTTGTAGGCCAAAGAAACAAACAAAAAGTCAATTTAAATCGACGAAACTTTGTCGGCGTAGACTTTTCGGAACAAAATTCGGCTACAGCCGGTAATCATTCTGAACAATTATTATAGTAAATTGGTGCAATTAAAAATGTTGGTAAGGTTAATTGAGTTTCTTGTATTTTATAGTCTATAACTAACAAATAGCCAAAATGGCCGACTCTTCTCGACGTGGAATGATTTGAACTATACGTTAGTGGAATGATTTGAACTATACGTTAGTGGAATGATTTGAACTATACGTTAGTGAAATATAGAAAGTATCTGTAATTTAAACATTAATACAGGAACAACATCAGAGTTGTGTTTAGCTACTTGAAAGCTTTGTTTTGAAACTCGAAACATATTTTGACTTCGATAATTTCTTGTTCATCATGACGAGTCAGATTATACTCGAATCCATCATAATTACCATTACACTGTCAGATAATCAAACAATTTTCTAGAATCTGTACTAAATGTGCGTTCAGCAAGTGTTTAATTTGAAAGTCTAATGTACTATATAACAATATGTATTAATGAATAATTATTATTTGGGCAACAAATATAGCGTTTCAAATTTGACAACAAAAAATTCAATATAAAAGACAAAATATTGTTTTTGTGTCCTCAAAGGATATTTTGTTTCCTAAAAAAAGCAAATAAAAACAAAAGCAACAAACAGTAAAAACATTACCCGTATAAAAACAACCACCTCTAGTCCTCTATAGCTAAAATACAAAGATAACTTCGTTATATAAATGTAGGAAGCATTAATTACTTTTTGAACCCACAAGAAACTAAATTCTTTTGTTAATTTTTTCCTTGTGCATTTCTTGTTGCGGTTTGAAAATTTTAGTTCGTCATTGTTCTAGGTAAAACAGGTGCGATTGACCTTTTCAAGAGCAAATTAACATGCTAACCGTATTTAGCCATTAGGCCATTAGTCTTTTTTTCCTATTCGAGTGCTACTACTGTATCATTAATTTTGTTGAAAAATAACAAGACAAAACGCCAACTGGTTATTAAGAAAACTACTACTAGTTTTATGTTCGGAAAAGGAAAAAGAAAAGAAAGATAAATATCAATTTAAAAAGAGGTTAGGAATTTTATAAAATGCATTGGAACTTTTACAACTGCACAATATAATTTACTTTTATAAAGTGCAATTTCCTTGAAAAGATTAAATGCTGGAAAATTGAAACGTCGCTATAAAGAAGAGCTAGACAAAAGAAATTCCTAGAAACTGAAGTGATCTGTTTTAAGTTAAGATCAGATAATACTGACGGAGTGACAGCCCGGTTAACTGTAATAATTAAAGCGTTTCTGTTAATCTTATGATACAAGTTGAAAGTTTAATGAGGTGGTTATTGCAAAGGTAAATGTTGGTAGATTACTTTGAGAAAATTAATGCGTTTTCTATTTTCCCTGCCCACTGTTGACACGCGTACTGTACGGTATTATTATGTTCGACTTAAACATTAACGTAACGTCATGGTTTGTCAGTTTCAACATTATGTATAGATAATAATCCGCTTGATGATATTAGTTCGATTATTATTACGAATTGTGTATAATAAATTAGTTCGTGGTTGCCGCTACATAAACCGAACTAGAAGCGGCAAAACCACAGAAAACTAAAAGAACAAAGGGAGGCGGTTCGGTTTAATATCAAAATCGATACTAAATTAGAGGCTATTAAAACAGATAAAAGCAAACTTTGCTTTTCTTTTACTATCCTTACGTAATTGCTAATATCTCTCTCACTTTATACTACATTTAACGCGTACAATAAGAGGATCCAAATTACGTTTCGCAGAGTAAACGGATTGTATGATCGCACAACGCGCGATTTTCACAGGGTTTGTAATTTAAGTAAATGCAGTGTTGGCATGTTTGCCACACAAGGGCGATATTAAATCATCGTTAACATTAAAATTAATGAATATAATTTGTAGGGCTTTTGAGATATGAACAAACATTAAGATTTCATCCTTCATGCAAAGTAACAAACACAAAAAATTAACTAAAACAAAACCCTGACAGATTATCTTACCCAACTGGTTTTGTTCTTGTGAACAATAGTAGGGTTAAATTGGGTCAGTAATAATACGTTAATCAATAAACTATTAATAATAATTAATGCAAACCTACTAGAAGCTTCGATTTACAAATATAGATATAGAATACTAACGAAACTAAAATAAAAAATATACTACAGGGTGATTTTAAGCAAAGTATTCATAATTCTTGCTTGTTCCTTTGACCTACAAATTACCAAGTAAAGATATTAAACGTCACGATTGCAAGTGAACATCTGATTATTCCATGAGGTTAATATCTACATAATTTATAAAAACCTTTTCTTTGAAAAAAGAAAAACCTAAAACTCTTGTACTGTATACTTTCTTAACTGGTATTAGTCGAAGGATAAATTGAATTTCATAATTTAGAACTGACTACTCTACAATGTACAAAAATTATTCTAATGAAGAATCTACAATTTACAGCTAAATGGCATTGCCAATACCATAAATAACGTACCCAACTGTTTTCACATTTATCCTAAGGAAGAATCACAGTTGTCGTCTTGTAAGAATCATGGTTAGATTTGGCATGGTGGCAGCTCAGGAAAATACCAAAACATGTTCACTTGGACAAGTCTGTTTGACCCTTTTTCACGTACATATCAAAAGCTCCGGTTGCAGAGATGCTGTCTGTGTAACAGTTGCTGCTGCTTAAAAGCAGCACGAACAGTGAAATACATACAATACTGGAACTCAATATCAAAGAATTTCAGTTCTCGAGTGCCACAGAAGTGAGGTATTTTCACTGAACTTCTTGCAGACTTCTTGGTTTGTTTTCAAATATTATAAAGAATACCATCCAAGAAGATTCACACTTCATGAAGTCGATGGGTTTTCTGAACATGGTTCTAGTTGGGGTAAACAGTAAAAATCCAAAAGCATCGAACGCTTTTATTTGGGTGGCTATGAGATTCTTCATGCCCAAAAACTGACTACATATTTCTATAGTTTGATATCAACATACTAAATTTCTAGTTTCAAGAGTCCAATAAATTCTCTAATTTCTATTCGTAGTTAGGCAAAATATTAGGGTTCGTTAATACAGTTTGGTATGTATATTGCAACGGACTGATTAACAAACTGCTTCGGTACGAATAATTTGTTAAGATTCTACTTAAAACAAGCCACTTTAACGAAGATGCCAAAATATTCTAAATTCAGTTTAAACTCTAATAAGAAAAAACGCCATACCTTAATTAATTGTTAAATGAAGGCATTTGATCAAGTCATCACAGACGTTTTCTAGCTACTACGCTAGAATCATTTCCATCTAACCAATAACTAAAGTTCTCTTAAATCGGATTTCCTAACAATTCTAAATTCTATCTTCAGAAAAATTGTCTGGTAACAGTAATAAAGTCATAAGAAAAAACGATAAGTGACTCATTTTAGGTTTCTCCACATACAGAAAACCAAAATCATCTTAATTTTGAATTATCTCGCCACAAAGTTTCGTAATCTGATCAAATGTGTCGAGAAAAAGAAGAGAGCAAAAGGACTCTCGGTTAGTTGGCGGATGCGCGTTTTTAATCGAATAGAACAGAGTACACAATCTAGAACATCCCTCCCTTCAAGTACCATAGAAAGAATTTCTTGGGCAGAATCTGCATCCCGACATTGAAATCTACTACCCTTCTAACTTATGTATTTCCAGCAGAACTCTGCAGTCGGGCCTTTAGCGTCAGCATCTGTTAACTCTGTCACCAGCACTTCTCATAATTAAAACTCTCTGCTATTACTCGAAAGAGCGCAGATTGTTTTGTTTTTCACACTTGCTAGAAAGCTTAAGAATCTTGTTTACTGTTTAATTCTTAGGATATATAACACATTGTAAGTTTTCCTAAAAGAATTTTGTTTTTGTCTAAATTCTTCTTAAGCAATATTTCCTTAAACAAAATGTCTGTTGACCGTTTTCAGAACATGATTATTATATTATTTTCTTCGAAGACTCGAGAACCCTCCTCTTCGTTAAACATGCAGGTAGAGATGTATAAAAGGAACATTTATTCAATCATTATTATTCATAGTTCGCACATCAGTTGATCGATCATTACGGTTCCACAACAATTGTAACAACTTGCTAACTTGTTTACAAACTTTAATAAATAACATAACATAACAATAAAAACGTAATTCCACACCAGTCTTATCGATAATGATTGGGAAATCAAGTTCTATCTCTAGACAGGCCGGAAATGTTCAAAATATAATAGCAAACACTATTTGCAAATCGCTAGAAGGATGAATTCCATAGAAAATCTTCAGTGACGAGAAATCTAAAACCTTTTATCATATGGGATGTTGATTACAATCTTGGATTATTCTAGATTACTTTAGATTGCTCGTTGATTATATATAGAACTCAAAGAGAATAGTAGAGATACGCATTGGCCTTCTGGGCACTTCTCAGATAACAACAGAAAGTAGTTTTGGCAATGCCACAATTAGGAATGAAGTATAAATATTTTCTATGGCATAGAGATCTCAAACTCAGTCTATGGATTGGCGTTTGATTATACTACCACAATGCCCAAAAATTCCAAAAAACATACTAGTACGTAATAGTAATAAGGAACTGTCTTGTAAGTTCGCTTTGGACATATATTATTGAGTTAATCAACAAACTCTATCCTGTAGTCGTATAAACACTTTACGAAGGAGGATTGTGGAAGAATAACGTGAGGATCTTCAAATTAACATCCCATCAGAAAATACAAAAATCTGGATAATTATTAATGGATCAAACGCTATTACAAGCCGCCTGACAAAATTGAAACAATAAGCAAAACAATTGCTGGAAAATTCTAACGAGTTCTCTCTACAAAACAAATTGAAGCATTAGAGTCAGTGAAGAAACTAAGAATACTGACTAAATATTCCAATTTTCAATCAGAAAAACTTTGTGTAGTCGAGATAAATCTTGCATCTTTAAGAAGGTGGTGATATGACGGAAGAAATCAACTAAAACTGCAA